>JAJHUR010119747.1:0-19497 GCA_027495735.1 Lutjanus campechanus
CAGCCAAAGTCACAAAAAGACTCTTATAATGTTATGTGATAAACAAAGTAGTACTAGATAAAAAGTTGGTGCATAAAAAAGTTTAACTTGAAACACCATGACAGAGGGAACGTGGTCTGTCAAGCTAAGACTGCAGGAGAACAGAGCCATGTAAGACAGTCAAAAGCAACACTTCAAGCCAGCTTAGGCAGGCAAACAATGGCTATTATGTCTATATCTGGACTCTACCAACAGATGTTGCTGGTTTTGAGTCAGACAGCCTGGAGGATTCAAGAGAAGCTTGCTGGACTTTAGGGGGATATTTACATCACATATTTACATGGCAATGTTCAATAATATGTATTAATATTGTATTGCATTGTTACAATTTCAGTCAAAATAATAGCTTTTTTGTTTTTGTTTTTACTAAATCGTGCAGCCCTAATTGAAACTATAGTTGACTCCACTAGAAAACTGAGATATCTGTTTTTCTTAATGGCATCTCTTATCTCTGTCCAGCTGTTTGCATTACACATAGTCTCTATCACAAAGCCTCCTTTCTCTGAGGACCTCTCTCTCTCCCTTCTCTTCTGTCTAATGACGCTACAGTGAGATCATTATGTAGATAATTAAATGTGAGACTCATGCAGCTCCCTGGTGCTCTCCAGGCCCTGATGGTACACGTTGGTCGCACAAGTGTCTGTCCATCTGTCTATCTGTGTGCTCCTCCGGAGCCTATTATTGCTCTTCCTTGCAGCAGGGGGAGGACTCTTAGCTGTCGAAGGGACAGGACACTGGCGGCTCACAACTGTCATCCCATAAGAATTAAAGGGAGAAGATGACACAGTGATCCCGTCCTCTGCATAATCACCACATGGGGTCCTAATTACTCGTTATAATTATATTAATTAGAGGTTCTGTAGAGGTCATATTACAGACATCCAGGGGACACCGACTAAATTTCATGGAAATGTAGTGCAAATTCTAACCACATTTCCAGAAAATCATTCAAAGAAAATGTGAATTATTGTGTATTTCCTAGGGCTGTACAATATTGATTATTTTCATACAATATCGAGCTTCTGATGGTTGATACCAATAAGATAATTCACAATTTCATATTTTTGTATTTTAGTTGTATTTTAGTTCATAACCGTTATTTTTTAACCTTTGCCCAAGGGTAAGAAAGGCAAAGATGTAGTGCACAAAGATGGATGATTTAATATTCCATATCTCTGACTAGGGCTGGGCAATATGGCTTAAAAATATTTTAACCCATTTTTATTCCATGATATATGATATATATCTCAATAGGTATATATATTTTCTGAAAATAACACTGTAAATGATCAAATAGTGCAAACATATGATGATCTTATAGAATATGTTGCATTGCTGTAGATTAAACCACCCAACAGTGTATAAAGTTACAGTATAATAAGCACAACCTTAAACATCTACAGCAGTAAAATTCAACATATGCATGAATGCAGCAGTGCAAATTCATGACATTTTTTTTTGATTAATCAAATAATCTAACAATTAATTTATTGATCCCCTGCTGCTGCTGCTGCTGCAGGAGGACAGAGCATTTCGTGCTTCACTTCCAGCACTCGTGCAGAGCGGGTGTCCCGCTGTGATAAGTCACGTCCAGTTTGTGGAGCTTAAAGAGAGCCACACTGTTGTGTCTCTGTCTAAAATACTCCCACACTTTAGATAATCATGGCGAGGCTTGCTCGCTGCAGCTTGTTCTCCAGATGAATCCATGCTTTGACCAGGCGCAGCAATTCATAGTGACGCGCCAAGGCACGTTATGCAAATTGATGTGTTTCCGTAGTCGATGACATCAACAAATTGAAGGTGAGCGAGCTAGTTACCTGCTACAAGTCAGGCTGAAGACAGTTAAAATGGCCTGAAACCAGAGGTCTTTCAGATTCTTTTCAGAGCTGGAAGCTGCGGATTGAGTAGCAAACACAATCAGATGACCCATCACGCTTTCTAGTGATCAAAAAACTTAAAAAACATACTTTGGATTTATACTGCGTAAGTGTTCCTATTAAATGCTCAGGCATGTTCTGTTGTGTTGCGTTCGTCTGAAACTGTAAAAAACGTACATGACATGTTTGACTTTCCAGTAGTCTCTAGTTTCCATCACACTTTCCACCTCAGTTAAGCTAAAGACTCCTTTGCAATATTTTTTTTTACCTTTTTCTTCCTTTGCTTTGCTAGAAACACATTTACTGAAGAAGGATTAAATGTTGTCAATTGACAATTTCCATACCATCATTTACATTTCTCATATTTATCATATGTTTCTTAAAAGCAACAGAGATCTGACACTGAAATGTCTGTAGAATATGATCTCAATCCTCCCTCAGTCTGTCTTCCTCGTGACTTTCAAAGTGACCCCCTCTGCAGCTGTTGAGTAAGTGGTATCCAGTTATGTCATGTGCTTTTGAGCAACTGTAATTTGGGTGAAATGACCCATGAAAACTTCCAAAACTTCCAGTGACCAAACATGTGGGAAGGTCGTCCAGAGAAACTCACTGACATTTCCTCTTCCTCTCTAAATACTGACCTGGTGCTCTTGAGCAAAGCACTAATCCTCTGTCTGCTGCAGTGGAGCAACTAAGATCACTGTTGCACTAGATGTATGGAGTGTGTGTGAGGCAGAAAGGTTAGGATAAAGTACATGTGGGTTGGAAAATAGAGGTTTAAAGTCGACTGAGAATACATCACAAATTTATGAGTTGTGAGCCTTAAGATTCAAGATATCTGTGTTTGTGTGTGTGTGTGTTCAAAGATTTCTCTCAGTGATTTGTGACAGATTCCTTGGGGGAAACTGCACAGCCATCCAAAGTAAGAACGAGGCCTGATAAGCGAGTGCTTTGCTGCTTCAGAGCTCTGTTGTTGCTGCTTACCGGTTATGATAATGCGATAATGTATCAGCGAGGCAGATAATCATTTCTCTGATGTCAAGAATATGCAGTGTTCCCTTTGCGTATTTATATCCTATATGTTGTTTGTTGTGGTTTTTATTAGTGAGGAGGATTAGCCCACTCCTCTCCGTGTGGCATCTTATCACAGAGAGATGGATAGATGGATAAACAAGACACACTTAACACACTGTGATGCTTAAACGGACACTTGTACAAAATTTTGCCCACACAGATACACCACATGTAGCTTCACAAAGTCCTGCCAACTGCAGACTCATCAACACCTACAGACTTGGCCTACCTGGATGCATGCACACGCTGCAAGTGCGCACACACACAAACACACAGACACACTCACACACACTCAAACACACACGGTTAAATGGTGCTTTGCAGTAACGCCGGCGGGCCAAGTGGTGAGGTTGCTCTGCACTCAGCAGCACTGCATTTTTACTGACTGCCAGCCAGTAGCTCAGCACTTCTGTGTGTGTGTGTGTGTCCGTACGCTTGTGTGTGTCATTGAGCATCTGTCAACATATGTGAGTTGACAGCCAAGCATCTACGTGTTGGCACATGCATTATTCATCATGCCGCACGAACAGTATAGTGTGTGAGTGGATGCATCAGTATGCACATATAATGCTTTTCTTTGTCCAATTTGTGAGGAGCTGGACCTGCTCCAAGGCTGGCTCCCTGGCTGCGTAGCCCAGATTAGTGGCCCCTGACTGGGCTGCGATGGCAGAGGGAGCTGCCTCATCATCCGGGAGCTCCAGGGAAGCTGCAGGCCTCCAAGCTCTCCTTAAAAAAAAAACTCGCATTTTACAGCAAAGTGTCTATCTCTCTATCAGCAAGTGAGGAGATTTACGCTCTTTTGTGCTTGTGATGATTCGTTAATGGCCAATTATAATGCATGCACACAGGGCTTTGCACTCATTTGCTGAGATGTCTTTTTGACAGCTGACAATTTGTGCAAAAAAAAAAAAAGTCCACAGAGCCTCATGTCCACTGTGCCTATCTCTCTACCATTTGGTTGAAGCTAGAATACACCAGCATACATGGCAGGATATTGGCAGCAACTTCACTTTCGGTTTAAAATTAGTTTTTTTTTATAAGTCATACTTCTACAAAGTTACGGCTCCAAATCCTAAAAGTTGTCTCTTGGCAGATAGAAAAAAAAGATTGCACTTGGTGATCAAGAGGATTTGGAAACTGAAGTATCTTGAAAAGTTAGAATACTTAATAATTTTCATGAAATTTAAGAACCAGTGTGTAGGATTTAGTGGCGTCTAGCACTGAGCTTGCAGATTTCAAACACTGCGTCTCACTCCTAAAAAAATCTCCTTTTCCAAGTGTGTAGAAGAATCTGTGGTGGCCGTGAAACCTTTGCAAAACACAAAAAGACGTATTTATAGCCAGTGTTTGGTTTATCTGAGGCTACTGTAGACACATGGCAGAGCACCCTCTGTAAATATGAATGACTAATTCAGACAAAAACACAAGGAATCTTATTAGGGCTGCAACTAACGATTATTTTCTGAGTCAATTAATCGGACAGTTATTTCCTTGATTAATTGATTAGCAGTTGTTTGTTTTAAAGTGGTGAAAAATGTTAATCAGTGTTTCCCAAAGCCCAAGATGACGTTCTGCTCCTGCTTAGTCTGCCTCTTTGAGACTGAGGCACCTCAACAAAGGGGAACTGGAGCCATTATGTTGCTCCAGAATTCTTAGACAAAAACAGTAATTTACTTTGCAGAACACAGGAGTTGCTGGTTTACTGTAGCAGTTGTCCTGCGAGGTAAAAATTACTCTTTGTCTAAGAATTCTGGTGGCTTTTAAGAAAGGTTAGATGGAGACTTTAGTTACCCTCCAGAAAGCACTGTCTGACAGCAAAGTAAAGGGGAAAAAATATTCTAAATATATCGTACAGTTAAACTAATATTGATTTTTCTAGGTGGCTAATTTTGCTGCTGCCCACTGCTGTACATTGCTAAACAGCAAAATTAATATTTATGTACCTATTCAGATGTGGATGCTCAATGTCACACTTTAATATCATATATGCATTTTTTACTATTCAAGCCAAATCTCCAGAGGCTTTAAACTTACTTCCAAACAACACTGAGTGAAACTGGTTGAGCCGGTGTTAGATCTCCTGCCTTTCCCAACACTTTGGTAGCATTTAGCATAAGCGATCACAGAACAGCTGGACTAAGCATGAGCACGCTGTGGGCAGTTTACTGATTGCACATTAGAAGATTCTGAGCATTGAAGTTCGCAGAATTCAAGCAGCTACTTCTTCGGTGCCATTGGGGAGCAGCAGCATGTTTGTTTGTCCATGCAGCGTTCTCATTTTCATACTGAAAAGGCCAGAATTTCCTTTCGTCTCAGTAAGACATTCAAGTTCAAAGGCAGTCTGTCAGCTTTATCTGAAAACCTTTGTTTTTTTGTTTTGTTTGTTTCTGTTGTTTGTGTGAGGAGAATACATCTTGTAATTTAGGTGGAATTGCCTGTTTTCTACATCTTCTTTCTCACTTCTGTTTTTAAAGAGGTAGCTTAAATAAACTAAACTTTCAGGATATCTCCCACTTTCCAGAGAAATCCTCTCCTCTTATCTGCTCTAACCTTTTACGCTCTTTGTCTCAACTTCCTCGCCCTCTCTTTCTCTGGCCTCTCAGTGCCGTAAATGAGCTGACAAAGAGCCTGAAGCAAAGGGACTGAGCTCCAAAACACCAATCTGGTCCCTGCTCAAATGTCAGCCACTCTTAACGCACACACAAACACACAGAAACCTTCTTTTCTCGCTCTCCGTTCCTTCTACGTTTCTCCTCCTGTCTGTCCTGTCTGTCTCCCACCCACTCTTGCTCCCCTCCTCTCTCAGCGCTCTGATTCTCTCTCTCTCTTGACATTTAACAGTCTGCACTCATCTGCTCTGTAATTTCTTGTCATCTCCGGCAATCTAGCTATCTAAAGGGAGGTTAAGGACGGGAGTTAAAATAGACAGGACTGGGTCGAGACAAGGGACGGTGATGTTTGCTGGCGTGTCCACAGCTCCTGCGGCGGTCGTAAACAGAGCCGATGATTTGACGGAGCTGAAGTGGTCATTATGGGACTGCGGTTTAAAGCCGAGACAGCTGTGAGCATATCACCTCTGCGTGACACCGTCACAGTCTGGGACAGTCACAGAAAGTCTCTGTGTAAATAATACTAGGTCATGAATATAGCTGGGTGTAGTTTGTCACTTTTTAATATCAGTGCTGGAATGATGAGTTTTGGTACTGACACAAAAATGATGACCTTTCTTGATACTTATATCTTTGTCTTCATTTTAAAAAAAGAAACCAAACAAGTTTTTCAAACATCAAGATCAGCACAGAGGACTTTGGATCTCAAAGTCTTGTCTAATTAAAATCAGACAACTATCATGATACAAGAATAAGTAAAGAAAATTAGAAATCTGATGGGACATTCAGTGCCAGTTTTTAGTACAAAGCAGTTTTTGATACAACAACATTAAAAGGGACACTTTTTTTGGTTAAAAATACTTTTAAAAGAAAAGAAACTAAAGTACCTAAATGACTCAATACCCACAAGGTTAAATGAGAAGATTGTGTGTGATTTTAGTGACCTGACCCTTTAATTGGAAAAATATACATTAAAAAAATCTATTTATTACTATTGTAATGATGAAAAACAATCATTTTTAAAAACAAAATATGACGTTCTTACGTAGGCTTGACCCACTCAACAAACTTTTAGTGGCACAGACCTAAAAATCATTAGTTACTGGCACACCCACATTTAGCCTAAATCAAATCCCAGCATTATATCCTGCCCTGCCCTGATATGTAAGTTAGATACTCTAAATATCTAAATTTAAATATACTAAATGCTGTTTCATCTGGACTTTTAGTGAACCATCAGATCATTATGACCAATTTGTGAAGAACAAAAAGAAACAGTCACCAGGGGAAAAAAACCTGTCAGCAGTAGTTTTCGTATTTTGCCCAATGAATGTGTACATTTTAAAAAGCAATGTATTTATGCCTGAATCTGTCACTGGACAATCATGATAAGAGTAGGCATAATATGTTAATTCTACTATAGGTGAGACTTCATATTCTCTGCAGTTAGGGGAAGAAAATTATGTGCATATATTTCGAACAGCAATGGGCCAAAATGTGTTGGAGAATATCAGACATTGGCAAAAATCCAATATCATGATTCCTATGAGCAACAGCTCATATCATAACCAAAATGTACACACATGTGAATTTACATGTAAATGCAGTTTTATCCCGTCAGTACCAACCCTGTTTTAGGTGCAGCGGTGTGGTGGTGCAGGGTGGGTCTTTGGGTGGGCATCGGAGCTGTATTATGGGGGGATGGAGGCCCCGTGGGGAGGCGAGCTCCTGTGGACGCACCATCTGTTGCCCCTGGCAAACAAGGGCAACGGCATGACCTGGACTGTACAGACCAACATACAAAACACAGCTAGCTGAACACAGAGAGAAATGGGTAATGGGGGCATAGGAGTGAGAGGATCTAAAGAATGGGGAGAATGATAACAGTCCTTTGATGCACAAGCCAAACCAGCTATACTGGGGGTCAGAAACCACCCTTATTCATTTCCTATCTTATTTCATGCATGACTGAGTGTTTCTTTGCTATATCTTTGAAATAATTTTATTTTATCATTAAATATTTCAAGTATTTGTTAAATATCTTGTTTTTGATCACCACAACTCATCATTTTATTTTTTCTCTCTTACTTTATGATACAAAAATAGTTTTTGTATTACTACATCAAGTTTTCACACAGGTGTTGAAAATGTAAATTTTTTTTTTTAAGTAAAGACATAGACTACTATAATAATCATTTTGTCAAAATAATTGTTTTTGCAGCGATTTGGACCAAACACAAATTCATGTGATATTTAAAATATATTTGTCACTTTATTACACATGACGTACACATAACTGATAACTGATAACATTAGCATTGAACTTTAGTGTATCTGTAGTGAACTGTGCATAGCTGGTCTTAGTTGATGGAGCGATTTGTCTGGTTAATTTCAATCATGAATGAGACTCTGGCCCTGCTAACTTTATGCAGCCTGGCAGGACGTCTGGTTGCCTCCGGGCTGCAGGCTTTAAACCCTCGTCTGGGCCCCGTCCCAACCAGACGGCTCTCCCGTCACCTGGCCACATGGGCTAACAGACTTGACACGTCAGGCATGCTCGCAACAGCCAGTAGGGGTCCTAGTCCAGTGACACCATGTCTGGCCTGGCCTGTTCACAACCTTAACCCAGGTGCAGTGCCACACATCTCCTTGATTGCCCTCCGTGTGCCCCACCAGCTCTCCCCACTCCTCCAGGTTTGGGTTTAGGGACCAAAACTACTTGGTTAGATTGAGGAACAGATGGTTTGTCTCTCTACCCTGGGTGTGTAAATAGCCACATTGGCTACACCTGGGTTCTAATACCACCTGCAATAAAAAAAAATAATGATTTGTGGTAATCAAAAAGAAGATATTTGATGCCTGTGTGGAATATTAAATAGTAAAATACACTTATGTCAAAGATATAAGAATGAGAATGGGTCATTTTTGACCCATGTTGTGCATGTGTGAAGGGCACTGATACAAAAATGAATTTTATTTAAAGAATGAAAATACATATTTGTGATGATCAAAAGCAATGTAATTGAGGAATACCTGGTGAAATTAATTTATGTGGGTCACTCTTGACCCATGTTGTACATCAAAGGGATGGCAATGGTGCATATTTTCCAGGATTCAAGGATATTTCTCATCATTATACAACACGGGGTTGCACAACGGAACTAGAGTTGTAGTTCCTTCATAATATACACAAAGTACAACACACAGATGATTAATTGATTGATTCAGATGGAAACAGGGTGAAAATATATCATCTTCACATTAAAAGATGATGATTTTAATTAAGACTGAGGTACTAAATGTGCTTTATCTGGCATGATTAAGAAGAAGAAGGGAAATTTATGGTTAGTCCATCAAATATTCAGTAACCAGTTCAGCATCATGTATGCATATACGTGATGATGCTGACTCTAAATATGGAAACTAAAGGGAACCCATGGGCATTTCTTCTTTGTTGTTTTGGTGATGTTAACCGTCTGACGTGCTTGGCTCACTGTGAGCTGAGTAAATAATACAAAATAGTAGAGAGACTGTGCAAACAAACCGGCGGCACTGAACTTCATACTCCACTGACGGCCACTGGGTCTGTAATGGATTGATGGATCAGCTCAGTGAGAAGATCTTGACCTGCTCATTGGTCGTTCCCTCAAAACATCCATCAAGAGCCACAAGTGACCGACAACTGTGTGAGCGAGCGAGATCGTGAAAAATGTGTGTGTGTGTGTGTGTGTGTTTTTGTCTGAGAGTCAGAGAGAAGGGAGATGAAGTGAGAGAGGATCAAAGACTCGACGGTGTGTGTGCATGCGTGGTTGTGTGTGTGTGTGTGTGTGTGTGTGTTTGACAGAAGCACACCGCCAAGGCTGGTGGCTGTCAGGTTCAGAGCGGCGTGCCCAGGGTGTGACATCATTACTCTGTGGAAGATGTGTCTGATGGACAGGCTGTGTTGTGCATGGCTGTCCTCTCTACCTCACTTTTGATTCAGAGTCTGCATATTTTAATCAGACGACAGCGCTCCACTGACCCCTGCTGACCGGCGTCAGTAGTGTCACAAAGCTCTGCTGCCCCCTCTGTATTCACCGCATGTACAAAATATTTGATATTAATCTTCCGCATATTGAATCCCATTTTGTAGAATCCACATCCCAATTATATCAGATTTGTGAATGATCTCTCTGTCTTCAGCTTCCTTTTATCTAGATGTTCTGTTTTATGATTGGCAGAGATTTAATGAAGGAAATCAATAGAGGTTTTTACCTGGATTCATCAGTGTGAGTCCCTGTCATGTTGTGATTGTGCTTTCATCCAAATTACTTCATGGCCAGGTGCATGAATTTCCATTTTAAGGGGACCCAGTGGGAAAGCATCGCTTTAAATATAGTCCTTCTCACCTTGTTTAAACTCTGGTGTTTGACTCTGGAACTGGGAGAAAAATGAAATGTTTGAAAGTTTGAAGGATTTTCTTACCTCAAAATCAAGTAATATAATCTGAGTGTAGAGTTCTGCAGGTTCTTCTTTCTCATTTCTTCCTCTCAGTGTCTGATAGAGATGGATGTGGTGAAATGCTGCAGTCCATCATCTGTCTCACTTTTTCTGCTTGATGTCCTGTCTTGCTGCTATTTACTGAAGGAGAACGTTTACAGATTGTAGAAAATGGGAGCTCTTCTCCCCATTTTGTGATTTAGACTGAAAATGTGTGTTTTTAGCTCGCATAGTGAAACTATAAAGGGAAAAAATGTGATATATTTGCTGCAATAAATCATAAAATGGCCATGATATGTCATCAGAGAACATGTTAAGCCTCTTAACTCAAAGTCTAGAGCCTGTATATTATAGAGCAGCGGGCTTTTGTTTTCAGAATAACGATTCAACTTTAGATTGATCAACAAGTCACAGTTATAAACAGCTAACTTTATGGTGTAGGACTCATTGTCACGGAGCTCCTTCAGCCTGCAGCAGAACCTCCAAGTTGGGGGAGGAGGGGGCTGGGGACTTGCTTTAACCATACCGTATATTAAATAGGATTTCAACCTATTTAATATGTAGCACAGTCTATGGCTCCAACTCACTATGTGGACTGCTGTACTCATTTTTGCAGATGCAATTGCTGCATATTGCTCCTTTAACCCAGCAACAAACTTGCATTATGCTATAGGGCTGCACAATTAATCGCAAAATAATCTAAGCCGCAATATGGCCAAGTGCAACATCCCAAACAACAGAAATCACGCCTGCAATTTGTGGCAGAGGTGGTTCTGGCCTACAAATCTTGTTCTTCAGATGTAAGAAAACATGTTTTCAAATGCTGCATCTTTACAATTTTAACAGTTTTTCTTTTTTTAAGTGAAAATGAAAATCATGAGGCAAAAATGATCATTCCCACTAATCAAACTGCAATTACAATTTCAGGCAAAAATAAATAAATAAATAAATAAATAAAAAGCATAGCATGCAGCCCTGTCATGCTCTATGCGCTTATGTACCTGCAAACGTAGATAATGTTTCATGCTTTAGTTGGCAAAGTTTTATTTTACAGAAAGAAACAAATATAATCTAAAATAGATGTGGATAGCAGACTTGCATGAAGTTCTATTTATATTTCATCGGGCGTTTGCTTGCGCAGACAAGTAAAGACACAGCCATTTTATTTATTTACCAAATCATTACAGACATTATTTTAGTGCACTTTTCATAAAGAGCAGGTCTAGACTGTGATGCTCATAATATGTTGTATTGTTACAACAGAAACCTTTCAATTCCCACCATGAGCAAGAACCTGTGGAGAGGAAAAAGTCCCTTTTATCAGGCAGAAACCTGAAGTAGATCACACAGACATGTTCAGACATGTTTGTTGGCATGTACGTCCCACAGGGTTGGACAAATAACTTGATGATTTATATCACAAGGACCCTCAGAGCCACATTCATGCAGAAAATGATCTTTAATTTCTGATATGGATGTAATAGTGTTTCTGGGTATTAGCGGATGTGTTAGTGTTCCTGTCGAAATGAATCCTTAATCAGCTAATAATCTGTACAATTTGCCCTTTTGTCTTTTAACACAGTGGGCGGATTTGTAGCACCACAGGGTAAGGAATTAATTTTGGAAATGTTCAGCTGAATGACTTGGCTGGTGATAGTGGACTTGCTTGTGAAAATTGCTGAAATTGGAGTTATGTGTTAATATTCATTACAGTCTTTTGAGAAGAGTGCTCGGTTTGACCCAGAGGATGAGGCGATACAATCTTCTTGCTTTCCGAAAAGGTCATTGCAAGACTAGGCAAAAAAAAATTTGCCCCGATTTTGCTGACCCAGGAGACCTGACTGATTCTTGTTTTATTAAAAGACACAACACCAGCCCTGACTTTAGTTCCACCCATTGCAGAATTCTTGCTTACCAGGACAGTCTAGCATCACTGCTGTTCACACTGCTCCTTCAAAGTATGGAAATCTGTCTTGTCTTATATATTCCATATACTTTGCACCAATGTTTTGTTCTCATTTTGTATTCCGTGTTTCTCTTTTGTTTCAAGTGTGTAGTACAGCTGTTAGTCCCCGTTCCCTTTGATCACACTCTCCAAGCCAATTTCTTGTATCCCTGCTTATATGTAAAAATATGTGTAACTGCATTTGACAGCACAGACCAGTTTGTTTGTGCTCGGTCTGGCTGATGCTCTGAATGATTTGAGCTGCGCAAGCTGACTGTTAAGAGGTTCTCGTCTGTCAAGCATGTGTTGCTTGATTGGTAGATGGCTCGCTGACATGTTTATGACCACTTCATGAAAAAAAAAAAGATCACCGATTACATAAACTTGTTTCTGCACTTGAGAGCCAGACACTCATTAGCCTTCCCCTCTCATCCACTGTTTTTTTCCCCCCATCCTCCTCCTGTCACTCCAATTTTCTGCTTCAATTTTCTTGCTTTTTCTCCTCCTGAGCTCCCTCTGTTCCCTGTCATTCTCTTTATACATATATATCTCAGTGTATCAGCAGCTACTCTAACAAGTGTTCAGATCACCCAAACAAATCATTGGCACACAGTCCAGTCAAACAGATGGGGATTTATACAGGTTCAGCGGATTTGCACGCAGGGTAAAATGCTTAGGTACCTCTTACAAAAAGGTGTAGTTGTCGTTCTTTGTTGATACAAAATGATAAAATTAAACTGACAGCAGGGAGATGAAAAACTGACTGTGCAGATTTCAGACAGAAAGTGTAAAAGACCAAAGAAGAACAGAACAGAGGGGAACTTAATTACAAATACATTATTCTAATATAGAGGATATTTATTCAGATGCAAATTAAAGAAGCACATAAAGTGTAAGACTGGTGATATCCTATATTTTTTCTTATTGTTGACAGATCCAATTAAAAGACCAAAACCAGAACGTAATTGATCCTGCTAACAAGTATTCTGTGTGTATTCAAAGCCAGATTTAGCTTATTCCCCTGTGCCATAGAGCTCCATTGTTCCAAAAACTATTAAAAACCACAAATGTTCCACACTGTTGCACTGGGTGACATGTTCCTTCATTAGCATGAACACAGGCGCACATAGTTTATTCTGACTCAGTCCACACTTACACCTTCCTAATGCTGCAAATACTCACTTGTGCAATGATATGCAGTGGAAAATTTTACCCCCAAGATGCGCCATTTACTCTGGCTGAGTAATGTTCGCCCTTGACCATTTAAGATAAATCATCTTCAGTACCAACCGAAAGTCAGATTATTGATGGCTTTGGTCATTTTTGGGGATTTGTTGACAGAACTGTGAGTAAAACATGGAATTAGTACCAGCTTTATCCTTTAAATGAATGGGCATAATAATCCATAAAATGAGGCTGATATAGATATTTGGGAGTTCAGCAAATCTGATAACGATTTATTGGCCAGTAGTTTTTTGTTTTTTTTTAAATGAAAACATCACATAAACAAGCAACCTTGATACAGAGAAATGTGAGGGCACGAGCTTTACACTACGTCACACGTGCACTCGCACACAAAATCAATCATCAAGTCCTACAAAACTGCACTCCAGACACCTTGAGCCTCGGGTGTTGTGGCAGATCGTTTCCCCACATAGAATTGATCATGAAGATCATGCTTGTGTTTCCAATGTCAACTTATTGCTGTGAGTGTGTATAGTAAAATTATATTTAATATGTAAAATTAAAAAAAAACAACTTAAATTTGGGACAATAATTGTTAAGCCCAGGACAGTTGAAAGTAGAATCCGGGACTGTTGCTGAGGAAAAAAGTTCATTTCAAGGCTTGGATTCAGTCTAAGGATTTTTTTTTTTCCAGATGAAAGATCAGAAAACTACTGATAGCTCCCACCAATTTTAATACCACAACATTTCGATTGAACAGAGATCTTTGCCAGGCATTATCAACATAATTTTTTGTATCTATAAAAGTTGTTTGGATGTGCGTACCCCACAACCTCTTTGTTTTGTTTTTTCCAATAATAATATAAGTCAACTATATTATTATTATCATTGTTGTCAGTATCACTCTGCTCTTGCACACCAGATTCTTTCCGACTGTGTCCAAGGTCCATTGATCGCCAGTGCCTGCCTGCACCTTATTTATTTACTCATTTACATTGCCACTGAGCGTACTTGTGCATCCTGTGTGCTAGTTGTTTATATTCTGTGTATTTTGTCTTTGTATTTCCTGCATGCACTTTGGCTACTATGAAAATTTAATTTAATTTACTGCATAACATGAGACAAAACTCTTCACATGTTCTCTTCTCCAAACCTCTTCATCCCTGTTTTTTTTATATCTTTTTGTTGTTATTGTAATTTGGAGCCGAGCCAACTCGTAAAATCGATATTTTTGCTGCTCTATTTTTATTTTTTTATTTTTTTTGGTTCATGTCTGGATGTCAGTGGTCTGTATGAAAACAAATAAAACTGAAACACGTGATGGAAGTAGAAAAATGTCATCACATCAGCTTAATTTGTCATACAATGAATGAAAGGCGGATTAATGGAATAATTAAGTGTGTGTGTGTGTGTGTGTGTGTGTGTGTGTGTGTGTGTGTGTGAGGGAGAGAGAGATTGACAGTCCACACACCACTGCCCTCAGCAACTTTGTTCTGCTGAATTAATCAACTCTCAGGCCTGGCAGGGGGTCTTCTGTGTGTGTGTGTTCATCTTTGCAGGACCTGCATTCCTTCATCCCTCCATCTTTTCTCTTCTTCATCTCCACCTCCACCCACTCTGACCTAGCCTCTGCCTGTGTGCCATCCTGAGGAGATGAATATGCATGGTTATTGAAATGAGGGTCATTGCAGCACTGTTTGCCATAGCAGAACACACATGGGAACTGTTGCCATGGTGAGGAGCTTTTTATGCTGATTGACCCATCAAGCGAACTGACATACACATATTTTATCTTTCAAAAAAACAGCAAACTTTAACAAAAGTTGAACAGAAGAATAAAGGAGGAAAAAATCTGAAAAGCATACTTTCTTTTATATATACCTGTTATGTTAGGAATTTTCCACCTTTAGGTATCATACCAGGGCCTTGGAGACATCGTGAGGCCCACACTGATTCTTGACAGACGTACCGTCTCTCTTCTGGACAGAAGATGCAGCTGTCTTTTCCCTTCAGATAAAAAAAAGGGAACAGTTTGATGGTATTGCTGTGGCAGCTGAGCATATCACTGACCCTGAACTAATGGGAGCAAAGGATGCTGAGCTGTGGTCTCCAACTATCCAAACTCACTGAACAAAGCGGTGGAAGACCAGCAGCTCCTGTGTTCTGTGAGGTAAAATTGCTGTTTTTGGCAAAGGAGTCTGGCTGAGCAACAGAGAGATATTTGGCTTATATAATGGCTGTCTAACAGCAAGGTAAAGCAGTGAAAATATTCAACATTACTAGTTACATGTAATTTAATTACATATTCTTTCTCAGTAACTAATGGATTCCAATTATATTTCTTTTGTAATTTGATTACATGAATCTAGTTACTAGTTACTCTCCAACACTGCTAGTAGGTAAGTCTTGTTCTAGCCTAGCAGTTGTTGATGACTTGTGGCTGGTTATGAGGAGTGAGGAGTCAAGTCAGCGGTTGGTATAGGTTATATAGAGGTTTTATATAGATTTTTCAAGATTTTGCCAAGATTTTGAATTGTGTCCAATAACTTTTAGGTTGATAGGTCTGGTAATATGTCAGGTAAGCTGCAGACAAGCTCCAGGCCACTCACAAATGCACACATTCACACACATACGCACACATGACCGTTTGCATGATCACAGATGGAGATAATAAGTTGTCCCACCTTGACGAGACCGTCTCCAAGTATTCCAGCGTCTTCGTGATCTCTGAGCCCACTTTACTTGATGGACTGTTTCTGTGCAGGCTTTTCAGCCACCTGCAGCACAGGCACAACCATTCATTTCACAGCCGTTTAAACCCGAAGGCACCGTCAGTGTTATGCGGTATGATGCATGGATATGAGCCGGTGATGTATGAGTCCGGTGGATGAAGGTGAGGTATGGACTTTCATTGACGGAGACAGATAGGCTCTTATCCATCACTGCGTCAGGAATAAGGCCGGAACACTGAACAGCATTGATTCTTGAGGCAAAATTATTGTTTCACTTAGGCCCACTTTGCAGAGGGGTCAGGGTCGGTCACCGCTGGAGCCGGACTTAATTCAGTTTTTATTCAAGGATGCTTCAACAGGGTCGATGCTTGAATCCTGTGGTTGAGTGCTGGTCTTCTTCACTCCCCTCCTCAAACATCAGTACTGTGTGGAGGACTTTTCAATGCAGCTTTTGTGATAGCTGCTTTGGTGATAGTTTGCCGACACTTGAGACAATTTAGTCATTCATCTAATGAACCAGATTTACCTTCATTTGAACAATTACAGCTGTCTAGTGAAGTACAGTCAAGTTTATTTATGTTGCCCAAAATAACAGAGGGCTTTACAATCTGTGCAGCATGTAAAAATGTATAACAGCCTCACCTTTATTCACATTTTTGCCATCTATTGTATGGCACTGTATGATCCCACACGTTACTTCTCTGATGGATCCCAGACAAGCCCCCAGTTTGTCTCAACAGGCTTGTAGTCCGCAACAAAGGAGGAGATGCACTCTGAATGTGCCTCCCCAGAACAATAGAAGAGGAAACACTGAAAATAAAGAATTGATCAATTTTAATGACCGATGATTTGAAGATTTGTGAAGTTTAACTTGTAACTTAAATATTTGCATTTCCTGAAAAAAATATGTGGTGCCATGTTACAGAACTGTAGAAATATCATGTTTGACTGCTACTGTAGCGCGCCCTGTGGGAAGAATTGTATGAGATGTGACACATTTGTGCATTGTAGCTGCATGTACAACATTCACTTATTTGGTTGCAATCCACCTTATGGTGGTGAAAATGAGATCACACAAGATGTGTTATTTCTGCAGGAGTCACACAATGACTGATTCTGCTGTGACATTTTTTATTTCAAACCCGCATTGAGGATTCTATCATGCCTCTTTTTGTGGATTGCAGGTATTTTCCGACTGGGGACGATACTATCCAATATATGAACTTTAGAAGGAATTTTTGTAATGCTGAGCGGCATTGTTGGTCTTGCTGTTTTCAAATCCTGATGGGATATTTTTTGTCGTTTTAGAATTTCAGAGAGCTGCTTTTTTCGGAGAACTTCAAAAGTCAAAGTCTTTCCTTTCTTCCTCACCTCCTTTCACTCCCCCCCTGCCTCTTCAGACTTGGACGGAGGTTTGGGGCAGAGGGAGATGAGCAGAGTGAGGTGAGGTAAACCGAAATGTGATGTTTGCTCACAGAATATTTATCATATATCTGTCTCTCTGCTGTCAAACACATCCATCTGGCTCTCAGCCTCTCCCTCCTCCATTTGCACTCAGCAAGTCTCGAGAGTTTTGAGTCCCTCGACACTTAAAAGATGCAACCGTCGCTGAGTGCCAACACACTCAGACGTGCGCACAGTCACGCACACCAAACAGAGTTAACGGGCCCTTTAATGCTGAATGGCAGCTCCGCATTGAGCCATATATGAGCCCTGTCCACCTGTTTAAACAGGAGGTTTATGAGCTCTGTCATGACGCTAGATGAGATATTTCAAGGTCTCAGGCCATTAAACACACACAGACAAACACACACACAGTGAACATTTGAATAATTACACCTGTACCTGTTTTGTCCTTTTGTGATGCTACATAATAGGCTGCATAACAATAGATGCACATGCTGTAGGTCACCTTGGCAACAGTTATCAAGAGGTAGATGATTCCTGTGGCATTGTTAAAAAATAACACTCACATAAACATCTTATGAGGATACATACAGTCCATTCATCCAACCTCTTACGGTTTAAGGTGATCGCTTAGAGCCGGCTTCACTTTTTAAAAAAGGAAAAAAAAAAATCACATTTGCTTTTCACCCCCGTCGCAGGATCAAATCCCCACCGAACATCACACGGAGATCTGAGCGTTCGCGGCAGGCCGACCACTGAGACCGACTGTGAGTGTCAGGGGGAGAGACGGAGCGATGGTGGTGGCAGCATTTGCTTGCATTGCAACTGGCTGCTCCTCCGTATCCTCTCACCTCACCTCTCACACTTTCTGTTTCTGTCTCGTCTGTCCTCTCTTATCCCTTTTCTTAGCTGACTCCTGCTCCCACATCTGCGCCCCTGCTTCTTGTTTTGACACAGAACACAATTCCTCCCTCTTCTTCTTCTCTACATGTCTCCTTCTTGCCTCCTTCACCACCGGGTATATTCTATATTTCTGTTCCTGATCAGTTACCTGACACTACAGGTGCAATCACATCTTAATTTGTTTCCTACTAAATGAAACTAGGATTGCGCTTAACAATTATTTTTGAAACAATTAATCTATCCATTATTTTTTGGATTAATCGTTTAATCTATCTATTCATTTATCGATAAATCTAATGATTATTTCTGTTATCATTCAATTATATAACAATTAATTTGCCTAAAATACATATCAAAAACTTGACTCATTCATATTTCAATATTTTAGTCAATCATAATGCTGAAAAATACACACATAAAGCACATTAGATGATAATAGTGGCATATTTTAAAGTTTGTCTAATTTAAACCCTATTTAATAGACTAGACTTAAACTGGTTATGACATGAAGTTATTTCATCGCTGGAGTCATATGCAGGTAAGATGATCATTGGCTGTATTTTTTTTTTTTGAGTAAAAAAAAAACAACTTTTTATCATTTTTTCTGCCGACTGAAATGAACTAAAGACAGTCTTTAACTCTCATATGTGGCAGATGAAGTGAACAGAAAGCACAAAACGGCAAAATAACACCATTAGATGACGCATGGTGTAATGTTAACAGCCGACGTCACTTCTAACACAGGAGTGATGAAGAAACTGCTAGAAAATCTGTCTTAAGTGTCTTCTACTAACAGAAACATGTTCCACATGTTGATAATCCTCATATATCATGCTTGGGTGCTGACAACAAGCACAAGAACTACTAAACAGGGTAGAGCTAGAGTGCGCCAAGGTTGGCCTTAGGCTAAACGCCAAGAAAACTGAGGTCATCACCTACAACGTTCCACCAGAACATCAACCTCTTATAACAGCAGGAGGCACTGAGCTGAAAGAAGTCGAGGACTTCAAATACCTGGGCTCATGGGTCAACTCAACTGAGCAAGATCTAAAAGTGAGGAAGGCACTTGCATGGAGGGCCCTGAACGGCATGACCAGTGTATGGAACTCCAACCTCCCCCGCCAAATCAAACTCAGCTTCTTCTACGCGACAGTAGAGTCCGTTCTCCTCTATGGCAGTGAATGCTGGACCCTGAATCCAACCCTAGAGAAGTCTCTGGATGGGTGCTACACCAGGATCTTGCGTGC
>JAJHUR010119748.1:4896-20954 GCA_027495735.1 Lutjanus campechanus
AGAAGCATGTAGTGTTGTCACGATACCAACATTTTGGTATCAATACCGGTACCAACATGTATTTCGATACTTTTCGATACTTTTCCAAATAAAAAGAGAACACAAAAAATGTCATTATTGACTTTATTTTAATAGAAAATCTTAGAACTATAACTATGCATCAGTAAATAAAATAAAATACCACAAAGACAGGCTTTTCTAATGCACAGACAACACAATTTTAAAATAAATAAAATAAAATAAGTGGTAGCTAATTGCAATGCTTTAATGCAGCTTTAATTTTTTTCCAGAGCTACTTTTGTGGAGAGTGAAGGGGGCTGGCGTTGCTTGCTTTTAGCACTGAATGTGGCTTTTTTCATGGGTATATAAGTTATTACTTGTCGTTCTCTGAACTCCTTATGCAGATCTGGGTGCTTGTCCTTCAAGTGTTTTGCACAGTGGTGCTTTGGTGTTAATGGCTTCACCACCGTGCTCATTTGTTTTAAAGCCGAAGTAATTCCATATAGCACTTTGCGCACCTGGTTTATCTACGAGTCGCGGCGTGGTGAAGGTTGCAGCAGCTGCCATTCTCTCCCTGCTCCTGTCTCTCTCTCTCTTTCTCTCCTTTATCTCGCTCTGTCGCCAGACTCCTGCTCCGTTTGCTGCTCCACGCTGCTCGCTCACTCGCTCGCCGGCTTGCTCCGGCTTGCTTGCCGCGGCTCAAATTACAATGCGGTGACGTCACGCGGCGACGTTAAAAATAAATAAATAAATAAAGTACCGGTCTCATCCAAGCGCAGTATAGTGCCATTTTAAATGCGTCAGTACCCCAGTACCAATTTAGTACCGGTATACCGAACAAGCCTAATCACATGTTGTACACATAATGCGTACACATTTACTGCTGCAAGAAAACAGATTTTTACCTTTTACATTAGAGCTGCTGTTCTCTGTAAATAACTCAGTAATTAACATATTAGCGATCTTGCTAACAATTTTTGTTTAATCCCATTTAATCTCTACCTCAGGCTGCCTGTGGCAACTTTGTTTCGGCTTGTTTTCCACACAGCGGGTCACAGACTGACATTGATGCCTAACTGGAGGCGATGCGATCGAGCAGACGAGTGAATAGGTGATTACTTCTTTTCTTTTTCAGTGAAGACGTCCTAACCTGCTCTGTGCATCAGCCAACAGGCTCAGCTACCTGTTGCTTGTTTGAAAATATGCTCGCCCCAAACTCTGTTTTTACCAGGTTTTGCACATTTGCTTCACCTCCAACCGATTTCACCTGGCCAAAATCAATGCTGACGTCTTTTGATGTTCCTGTTTCCCCTCATCATAGTAGTCAGTAGGGAGGACAAAACACAAATTTAGGCTAGGAAGATCACACCTTTTACTTTAGACACTTAACTTACTCAACTGCAGAGAGAGAAAAAAAAACATCACTTGTACTTGATGGAGATTATATTCCATTTCTGCCAGTAGATCCTCCTTGATCTTACTCACTGGACCTTTAATACCTGCAAGTTGCAAGATGGAGCCTTCATGCGTTGGACTTGTTGCTCCAGCTTTTCAAATGTATTTTTTGGTGCTTTGAGCCCCACAAGCCAAGCGCCATTTAGTTCCATTATGCTGGAGAGAAGGCAGACATCTCTGTGGCCAATATCTCCAAAAATCTGCAACTCACACAAAAACTAAACACAAAATCTAAATGGATGAATAGCACTACAAGCAAGAAGAAAACACATATTTTTGATTTGGGGGCTAACTGTCCCTTTAACAGGAATTACCACAACAAGTTGACACTGGTGCAACGCTGTATTGTACCTCTTTATGCTTTGTTTTTGGCTATGTTTTACACTGACCAGGGTGAACGTGGCTGAAAAATATTTTAAAGCAGGCACATCAATGAAAAAAGTTTGAGATCCTCTGGTTTAGAGGGCAGCAT
Organism: Lutjanus campechanus; assembly: GCA_027495735.1. Lineage (NCBI taxonomy): Eukaryota > Metazoa > Chordata > Actinopteri > Lutjaniformes > Lutjanidae > Lutjanus > Lutjanus campechanus. The sequence continues at coordinate 6,824 of JAJHUR010119748.1, forward strand.
TTGCTTCAAATACCTCACAATCAGAAAATGTCCAAATAATGGAATAAAAATGAAAAGCTTGCATGACTAAAAAATAAAAAGCATGTTAATGTAAAAGCAAACACGCTAGGAAGCAGTTTAACATTTAGAAAGTGGTAAACAGAAGAACCTAAGGGAAGGAGGTGAACAAGGGGTGACTGTTTCCTCCTTTTGTAACAGTGTTCTCAGGAAAAAGCCGGAGATGTCTTCCCCAAGGTCCAACCACGATGCACACTGACATTAAGACCAAGGAACAAAACGGTGTGTGTATGTGTGTAACAAGATCAGCATGTGTGCCACTGAAGGTTAAGTGATGTCGGCTGAATGAGTTACTAGAGATTGAACGACTGTGTGCCGGGTGGTCCCCAGTGTCCCTTTGCATTATTATCTTGTGAACAACTGCTTTGTGTGTGTAATGTGTATGTGTGTGCGTGTGTGTGTGTGTATGTATGTGTGTGTGTGTGTGTGTGTGTGTATATGGTACCTGCTTTGGGTCCATGGTGGCTTTCGTCCAACACTAGACTGTTCATACATTTAAGCTCCCAGTCTTGGACGTCAGTATTCCACAGGGCAGGGACCAACACGGTGTACTGGGCACTGCAGAGGGAGGTGAGGTGTGGAGAACAGAAAGATGGTAAGAACAATGGGATCATTGTCATTTCAAATGGGTACAAATTTCACAACCTAAAAATGAGAGTTGAAGAACTTTTTAATTCTACCTGGAACTGGATTAAGTTACAGCAAAAAGAGGGTGGAACGATGAACACACTGTGTAATGAAACCGACAGGTATTGCGTATACACATCTGAAACAATTATTTTTTTTAAACTACACTTGGAAATTAAATCTTTTGGGGCCTGATTGTGATCAAAAATGTCTGGTATATTGTTTTAAAGGAAAGGTTCACAGTGTACTGGGGTTAGGTGACTGGATGAATATATGGGCAACCTTTATCAGTAATTGGCTGGTCGTTTTTTCTTGACAGATTTTTGCAATTTTATTTTGCTAATTTAATGAATTTAAAGTGTGAGGTGCTGCTCAGCAACAGACATTCAGTGGCACAAAACAGACTCACTGAGCCAAAGAACCAGTGACAGTAAAAACAGCCCGTAGAGCCAGAATATTTTCACATCTAACGCTGTGAATTCAAGATTTATTTCAACCAAACCACAGTTGTGATTGTTGGAACAATGGAAAGACAAACCAAGATGGAATGAAGTGTGGTTTAGGATGAGTTAACAAGACAGTTAAGCTAGTTTTACTTTGATAAAAGAGAGAAACGTGGATTGGGAAGATGAGTGGCTCAGGTGGTATGTTGTGGGCTTACTGTGGCCATTCGGAAAATTTTAACATATCTCCCAGTCCTACAGGGTACCCACCTGATTTGATTAAAACAGACCGTTTAAACCTCATTAACTTCACATAAACTTTGGAATGCTTTTTTGCACAGAACGAGGTCTGTGGATCCCCCATCACTTAAACTAATGTAACCAAATGTCTTGGGTTTGCCTAACTGGGCAGAAAGAGAAAATTATAAATTAGAGAGTAGCGCAACGACCAGCAGCAGCAGCCTCCTTTCATTTTCTCCCCCACACGGGCACCTGATCATTATTCTACAGCTCTGAAAGATTTTGAGACAATCTGACTGAGAAAGAAAGGACGGAGAGAGGGGAAGAAAAGAAGGTGATAAAAGAGTGATATGTAATTAAAGACAGATTACATTGTTAAGCTATCCATCCCAGCATATAATGATAAATGGTTGCAGACTGCAACGGGTGGGGTGCTTGGGAGAAAATGAAAAGAGAGCGATCACAGGAGAAGGAGAATGAATGATGTGTACAGGTTTGCTGTCAGCTCATTTAAAAAAGATCCCAGCAAGCATTACACAGATGGTGACACACCACTGCTCAAAATCCAACAAACAGTAAACCATTCTTTAGTACACTGTATTACTAAAGCTGTATATAGATTTTAAATGGTGTGATGTGATGGCCCTTGAACCCCCTTCAATGATGTTTTGAAGAATAATTTTACAGCGTAACACATAATCTATCTTTATACCATAGGACTCAAACACCAGCTAAGCTAAACCTGCAAAACAAATACAAAACATCAGTTTGATCTGATGAACATAGCTGACATCAGTTTGACCAACTCAAGTAGCCTACACACTGCTCCTCAATTTTATTGCCTAGTTTTAAGTTATGTGACCGCAAATCCATCTACCCCATTTATGAGACCTGAAGCCCTAAATCCCTGTTAGCTCCACTGCTGCTGTTCTGAAACGAACCCTGACTGCTGACCTCTTTCTACAACTTGTTAGGTAATCACCCCAAAAGAAACATCTGGCCTTTTTCCTGATAGGTGGCCAGGACTAAGGTAGGTCCATCTAGTGCATCTGGTGTCGTTTTGGGAGTTGATCTAAAGGTGGGTTAACGAATTGGCCACAACATTAAAACCACGTGCCTAATACTGTAATTTTGTGAAGCTCTCCCTTGTGCTGCCAAGGCAGGCCTGACCCGCTGAGGCACGGACTCCACAAGATCTCTGTATGTTTCTTGAGGTATCTGGCACCAAGACGTTAACAGCAGATCATTTAAAGGACCAGTGTGTAGGATTTAGTGGCATCCAGCTGTGAATTAGTAGATCGCAAACACCTCCTTTTCTCCCTCCCCTTCCATGCATGTAGGAGAACCGGTGGCCACAAAACTCACACAAAACACAAAAAGCCGTATCTAGAGCCTGTGTTGGTTTTGACCATTCTGGGCTACTGTAGACAGTAGCCATGGTGGTGCAACATGGAGGCCTCCATGGAAAAAGATGTGCGCCCTCTGTAGATGTAAAGGACGCATTCTAAGGTAATGAAAACACAGTGATTTCTTTTTTTCAGGTGATTAACGATTACAACATACTTGATGGAGATTATATTCCATTTCTGCCAGTAGATCCTCTTTAATCTTACTCACTGGACCTTTAAGACCTGCAAGTTGCAAGATGGAGCCTTGGACTTGTTGCTCCAGCACATCCGACAGAACCTTGATAGCAAGGTGAAAAGCAAGGTGAGCAGATTAAAGTAGTTTGTGACTGAACATTTAAAGGCTAACTTTGTTTTTTTGACACCTGGACCTTATTGTCTTATCCTAACAATAAGGTCCAGGTCTCAAAAAACCGAAGTTAGCCTTTAAGGGAAAAAGTACAACAAAATCGTAAAATGAAAAATAACCTAGTAGAAATAGGGTAATTATAAAATGTAATAATGTTATATTTATTATATATAAAATCCCAACAAACACCACAGAATGTCACTGTCTAGCTTAACTTTAAGTGATCAAAATACTTCCAAGGTTATTCTAGCTATCTAAAATTTTGATTTTATTTCATGTAGCATTTAAAAGACTACGTCTGGAGAGTTACATTTGCCTAAAAGTATTGCTTATTGCTTCTCAGAGCAGGTAAATTTCTCGTCAGGTTAGTTAAAATTGCCTTAGAAAGTATATTGTAAGATAAATCTGCCAAGCTGATACTTTTGCAGATGTAGCATATTGGTGTGTATGTTTACAAGGAACAAGAAATTGGTGCATAGATTCATAGTTTGAGTGTTTATTTTTCATCAGTGCTCAGATTGTTTTAGAATCTGCCTCAACAATTCAGCATCAGTCAGGCTGTGTGAACTTTGTGTATCGACCCACACATTTAACAGCTGTATACTCTTATATTTGGAAAGCTGCTGCATTCTGGCTTTCTACTGGTATCTGTATTGGAACAACACTCCTTAACATTTCTTCTCTTTTCCTTTGCATGCAGCAGTCTCTAAACCTTGCCATGCCTGAATTCTTTTTGAATCAAGTGCACCTGATTGCACAACAGCTCTTTACTAATTTAACAGGATTTTCCATGTGTTTTTTACTGTGGGAATGTTTTCTGAGACATTTTAAATCTCTCAGTACCTAAGCCAACTTTTTGTGTGTGTTTACACAGTTCAGAGGAGATTGAGACATGATACAAGGCACCAGACACAAGCCAAATGTTTGTAAGTTTCTAAACTGGATTTGTCAAAGTGCTAATATGTGCTTTGTACACCTTAGAGGTCGGTTTACATTACAAGATTTTAAAACAGATAAACTTCCAACTAACCATCTCAGACCAAGTTTCTGTTGCTGTCTCAGGTTGCTTAGGGAAAGACATGAACTAATACAACAGTTAAATGGAAAGAAAAAAAACTAAGATGCATATCATGTCAATAGAATGATCAACACAAGCAACAGAGACCCACTGAGTGATCTCTTGTCTAAATGAATTTGGGAATTTTAAAACGGCTGAAAGAGAAGGGGAAAAACTAAAGCAGAGACATTATTGAAGCCAGCCTTGTCAGTGTGAAGTAAACAAATGATGTGTCAACCCCTCTAGCTGAACGAGGGTGTCAGTGTGTCAATGAGGATAAATGAATGAATGAAAAGAGGCATAGAGGAGGAGAGGGGGCGCAGAAAAGAAAATGAGAACACAGGGGAGGAGGGACAGCCCAGGGAGGTTTATGGGAATTGACTATTGTGAGGGAGGGGGTAAACAAAAGAGAAAGAGATAGGACTGGTGGAGGGCACTAAGAAAAACAGTGTGTATACGGAGTGAGTAGGAGAGGGTACAGAGGGGGAGACAGGACTGGCTGCAAGAGATATGGACACTGAAGTGGAGACAATGAGAAGCAGGCTCTGAAAGAGAGAGAGGAAAATGAGTCAGTAAAAGGATGTGGATGTTGTAGGTTGTAATGTGAGCCCATGATTAGAAATAGACAATGTTATAATTTACCATAACACAATAATTTAATTCAGTTTTAGTCTATATCTTCATTCTCACCTTGAGCTTGAGCTTAAGGTTTATCATCACATTTTTTAAATGGCCAATAAAAAATAATCCAAAATTGATCCTTTTGCAGGTTTTAATTTATATTTTATGACTGAGATAGGTGACCGTTTGATCGTAAGAACAAACCAAATGCACAAGATTCAGTGAAATCACCACAAAAATTCAAGTCAGATGGCAGGGCATACCAAGTAATTTGAGACTCATTTATAACAAGTGCAGAATTATGAAGAATATAATTTTTTTTAATTGCTCAGGTTTTTTTCTGTTACATTCTTCATTCTTCATTTTCTGTCAGAGAATCATACGCTTCTTTTATTGTACTACTATTATGCAGCAAAGGGACTTTATGAACAGACAAAGACGGATGCTAATGTAGTAGCTTCTGCTATTATAGATTAGGTTTGAGAAAAGAGAGGGGACGGGAGATCAGAGATCTAGCAGGTGTAAAAGTACTTAGTATTAAAATGAGGAAGCCAAATATGGAATCACAAGATTAAGGGTCTGATCAGCAGACAGCACAGCTCTGGCAGTGACAGGTGTCTTTTTCTTTTCTTTTATATGAATCAGGTATAGGTATAGGTATATTTGACTATTTCAGAGTCCAGATGAATATCAACATTTGGATGGTCTGGCACCAGGACTTTGGAACAAGTTATTGGAGCTGTTTCAACTTGCTGTGCTGACTTGTTTTGTTTTTGGGTTTTTTTTGTGCGATGAAACAACTACAGAACAAGTGAAGACAAGTACATAAACAGCACAAACAAGATTATACAGAGTAAGTCCAAGACAATTGACCAATACAAGGAAAAACAAAACAAAACAAAAAAGGAAAAAAAGAGGTGCCTTTTTCCTGTTATTTTCTATTTGCAGTCAGCGTTTTGCATGCTGCTAATGTGTTTTATACGCTCAGAGCGCCTCATGTTTTTTCAGGAGCACTCTGATTATCTTGAGAGGAAAAAACTACAACTTAGAGCACAAAAATGCTGAACATCATAGGTGTTTTCTTTTCATTTTCCAGTCAGATGGATTGAGAGAGACTTTCTGTGGTGGTGACAACAAAATTTACAGCTTAGAAATAACAATCATGGAGGACAAACTAGTGTTGGTTGTTGCTGGACACCCAGAGTTACATTTACCAACCGTAGATACCATGAACAGAAAATAGCAGTCTGGCAAATTTGTGGAATACCTGAGATTTTGGGTAACTTGTTTTCATTTATTTAAGCCATTTAAGCAGTTAAGCTAACGATAGCTCATCTTCAACATCTCCCTCGGTGAACTGCAAGCTGCCCTGTGACTTCTCCTCTTTCTGAGGGTCTCATGTCCCCACACAGATCTGTTTCCCTGCAGCATAGCGTAGTTTTTTAGAAACATCTTCTCACTCTCAATCAGAGCAAGACCAAGTGCCTTCTGCCTGTCTTTTCTTTATGCAGATGTTTAGGAAGCCATCTATCTATATTATGAAAAATTGTTGCCTAGCCACAATTTAAAAAACGCACCGTGCTTCTCTTATTTTTTTAAACAATAGGACACAATGCAGCGTACCTCATGTTTTGCAATGTGCCAGACATCTGTCTGGGAGTCTACAGTCATGCTAGCAGCGTTATGAGGCTGTACAGTACTTAGGCACTGTGGTGCTTTGAGCTGAATGCTAATGCAGGCATGACAACATGCTCATAACATGCTGATGTTTAGCAGATATATTTACTATTTTTCTACCATTTTGGTTTAGTGTGCAAGCATAACATTTGTTAGTTAGCACTAAACACAAAGTACAGGCTGATGAGAAAGTTGTTTAGTTTAGCATGTATAGTGTTGGACAAGTATTGGACAAATTGAAATTTGAGACCTTATGATGGTGTTAGATTACAAATTAAGTGATGGCCAATGTGATTACAATTTATTTTGAGGGGGACATGAATGTGTGTGCTAAATTTTATGCCGATTTATCCCGTTGGCAAGACTCAAAACCACAAATGTCAACCTCCTATTGGTAGGAAAGAAAAATTTAACCAGAATGAAATATTTTGTCAAAATATTTCATTCTGGACCAAAGCAGCGTATGGACCAACAGACAAACTGATATTACCAACTTAGTGTTACACCGCTAACATGATTAAACGGGAGGCAGAACAGGTATTTGCACTCGATAAAATAGGGATAGGGAAGTGAAAAACAATAAGACATTAATTAAGAGCGCTGGCCAACTGATCTATACAGGGACCAAAAGTTTAAATGGGGAGCAGGAGAGGGAAACACCAGCAAAGTGTTCGACAAACAGAACCAACCAAATAAATCATCCAGAGATTGAGAAGCTGCTCTTTGACTGGTGACGTAGGGTGTGCTGGGAATCATTGTTGCAACCTATGACTGGGGTGACAGCTGATTGACAGGCCAGTATAGACAGACAGACACAAGAGATGGATGAGCCTCTCAACCAACCATTAATCAGAATGGCCTATGTGGGTGCATGACAACTCCTATTTCTACCATTCACAGAGGGTAAAAGAGCAGAGCTCCTTAAGGAGAATTAAGAGAGGTTGAAGATCTTGCTTCACTCCCCTCCTTGATTTCTCTTTCTCGCTCTCTGTACACCCCCCTCCCCAATTAGTGTACCCTCTCTCTCTTCTCTCTCTGTCCCTCCATTCATCTTCCTTTCTCTCTTTTACCCCATTCGCTCTGTTCCCCTCTTTCTTCAACAGTATCTTCCCAGTGTAAAGGGATCCTGTCCTGGGAGACAGTCAGGCCACTTAGTGTTGACTTCTGACCAGGCTTTCATAATGATGCCAAGCAGGCAACAAGGACTTCTCAATGTGACATGATGGCAGGCTGCCCGCTGAACACCAGAGCTCGAACAAAATGGGACTGTCAGTGCTGCCCTTGATGCACACATATACAAACAGAAGAAGAGTTTCACACATGGATCAAAATGTGCTGTTTCGCTCTTTGTAACACAAAGAAAACAGAGCTTACTCTAGGAACTGCTGTGCCATTAAGTGGTTATGAAAGCTAGATGTAAATTGCCACAAATTAAGTATTAAAAATGATCAGTAAAACACTTGTTTAGCTGTTCTCCATAATAATCCTAAAGATTTGTCCTTCATAAGCCACTTTGCAAGTCATTGGTGCGTACCTAGCACGCCTTCTCCCTCCTCTGGCTCATGATAAAGTGCTTTATCACTGCCTGTGACACAGCTAAGTTTATGGAAACTACTTGGCTGTGCAGCCTCCATTTATCCAGAGTCTACTGCACAGATCTTTGTCCAAGGTAAACAGACTTCGGTCCAAACGGTGGGACCTTTTCTACAATGCACACATGAGTCTGACATTTAAGTAGTTGAAGGGAGCTTATCTATTAAAACAAATATGATAAACTAGATTTTGATAATCACTGTGCACCAGTCCATCACACACACACACACACACACACATAGACACACACACACATAGGCTGTATACACAAACCCAGTGACCCTGCTGAGTTGCCATAACTACAGCTCCATGTCAACAAAACATGTCCGTCGGCATGTGACGTTTATATTCAGCGTCGTGAGAGACAGACAGAGGGGTCCGACTGAAAACAGCATGGGCTGCCACTGAAGAAACTAATTTAGCATAAAGGATGTTTAATCAAAACATGTACAAAAACAACCACAGCACAACAATGACACTCTACTTTTCCTGGAATGCTTGGTGTCAAAACATGTCCAGTCCTGATGAGCTGATTGATATTCATGAGCTGCCTGGGGTTTCATTTAGGACCAAGTCTAAAAACTGAGCTCTCAGCTCTGAGAACTGTGTTGTGCATTCTTCAGAAGGACCCATCGCTTTCAGCATGTTCATGAGGGTGGTCTGGGACAACATTCATGAATGCGGGTCTCACACGACACATCTTGTGCTATTATGTGCTAGACGAAATGTGGATAACAGACAGCCACTCAAATATGACAAATGATAAATGTCATAAGACACTCAGAAAATATGACATAATGAACTCAACCAAAGTTTAAACACAACACATTTGTTTTTGCTTTTGAGTTGAAGTAAAAGATCTCAGGCTTCTTTTATGCACACAAAAGGTTTATCTCTCTCAAATTATGTTCACAAATTCATCGAAATCCATGATAATGAGCACTTCTCCTTTGTCAATATAATCCATCCACCTGAGACAGCAGGAATGTTGCACAGGTTTGACTTGGACTATCGCATTAAAATGACAATCTAAAATTTGCAGTTTGATTTCCCAGGAGGGTTAAGTCATGACCTGTCCTGCCCCGCCTCCAATTGGCTTGCCATGAGATATTCTTACCCTAACCCTAACCAATCACTCGTCACCCCTCAAACCTAACCATCTAACCAACCCAACCAACGAAGGCAACGAGCACTAGCCAGTCAGAGGCAGAGCAGGGTTGGTCATGACTTTGCCCTCCTGGGGGACAAAGAATTGGTACCTATAGACATGATGTGACATGACCATAGCTCAGTGCCTAATAAATGTTTTATGCCACACCTGTCAGGTGGATGAATTATCTTGTCAAAGGAAAAGTGCTCACTAACATGGATCTGAACAAGTTTGTAGCAAATTTGAGAGAAATACACCTTTTGTGTTCATAGAATAAGTCTGAGCTCTTTAGCTTCAACTCATGAAAAACGGGAGCAAAAACAAAAGTACTGCATTTCTATTTTTTCGTGTAGTATATCTATGCAAGTGTTCAATTTAACTTACACATCAACAGGAACTCTCAACAGCAGGGGTAACACTGCTCCCTCATCGTTCAGGTCCATCAGTCGAGGCTCCAGGAGCTCAATGATGGTCAGAGCAGTGCGGAACACAGCTGACAGGCCTGAGGAGAGACAGCAGGATTTAAAAAAAATAAGATTGTTGTAGCATACATCAATGCTTTGTTAATACACTGTAGGTGTAAAAGAGATGAGATAGAGACGATGGAAAACAATTAACGCTGTGAGTTATGCACCCATTAAACCAGTTCAATTAGACCGCTAATCTTTTCACTGGCACAGGACCAAATGACTGAATTATGCTCACATTAATAAAAAATTGTCTTGGACATTCAAGACCGTGTATTAGAGCTATTTTATTGCTCCAGTCCTGCTGAATGTCTGTGAGCAAATGATAAATCTACAATAGTGTCAGTGTGTTTCATTGGATTGTGCGTATATTTGTGTGTGTATATAGTACATACCATGCAGAATGATGAGATCCCAGACAGCTAGGACAGAGTCCCAGCAGGGCAGGGAAGAGAAGAGAGTGAGAAACCATGGCATCACAAAGTGGACTGATAGGACTCCCACTGACTCCTGCAGAGAGGTTGACAAAACAGAGAGGGTTGATTTGGCATAACCAAGCACTGCGTCCAAGAATTGATTCTCTGCCAATGCCAATGTCAGCTATACTCCTTTACTGACCTCCTAACTCAAACATCCATCCACAACGTATGCAAGTTAGACAGTGTTGAAACTTTAACATTAGTTAAATACATTTCTTGAATTGAATTTCTTAAATGGTCTTACAGTCTAATTAATAACCCTAAGCTTCCCAACATCTGCTGAACAATGTCTTTGGAGTCTGGAGTTTTATATTCACTGCTTGCAACAGTGAATATATATACCTCATAAAATAAGATTATGGGTCCTTCATGTTTAAAGCTACAAGGAACTTTCATCTTGTGTTGATTTTGGAGGCCCCTATGGAGAAATGCGGTAGCGTGTCCACCATTCTAATCACAAAACATAACATCAAAAATAAAATTATCTGAATAAAAATCTCCTTTTTTCATGTTTTAACTGGCCACTATACTACTCACTGTGACATTGGCTGGGAAAATGTAAACACAAGCTCGTTTCATCTGATTTCACAGAGACTCTGATACAGTGGCAGGCATTAAGGATAACTATTTAGAAATAGCCACTGATGGTTGCGTTTGCTTATGTAGACAGTTTCATAAGCAGTTAAAAACACCTTGTAGTAGCTTTAAGCCTGGCATTTAAAATGCAGTAGGTCTCTGTTTGCTCAGGTCTGATGGGCACAGCACAAGTACAAAAATTTGTTTACAGCTCACTTGCCTTAACTCTGCTGAACAGCTCCATTACAAAGGAAATGCTGACCACTGATCTCTAATAGGCTTTTTCTGTAAGGGGGTAAAACTATTGTGCCTACAATAAGCCCCTGTGGTGTGTGTATGTGTGTGTTGGCTCCAAAAGGGCAGCCTTCCTCCCAGACCTGCTGAGTCAACGTGGTAAAGTACAACAATCCCTTCAAAGACACTTGAGCAGCATAAATGGTAGCAGTGAATGCATCAGTGTGTGCAAACACACTTGGACACAAGATTCTGAACAGAGGAGAATAAGGTTGGGAGATGTCTATTGATTTTGGAATATGACAATGTCCATACTGAAACACTGCATGATATCATTGATATAGTTTTTACATAATTTCTTGTATAGTTCTTTATGCTGTTTGTCCTTTAATAAATCAGGTAGAAGGTTCTCTATTGTCAAAACCATAACTGAAAAAAATACTTTATGACTAAAAGCAGTTTAGGAGGCTGACTGACCAAAGCTCTGATGAAGGATTCTGGCACATGAAGAGACTACCATTTGCTTTGAGAGGCTGTGATGCTTAGAGCTAAATGCTGACAGAAGCACAGAATGTGCTCACAAAGCTAACACACTGATGTTTGGCTCTAAGTACTGTATTATGTTTACCATGGTCACCTTGGTTTTACCATGTTAGCTTGCTTAGCATAAGACACAAAGTACAGCTGAGGCTGATGGGATTGTCATTAGTTTTGTAGGTATTTGGTCTGAAACCAAAGTATTGGGCAAATTAAAAACACTGACCTGATGATGACGCTAAATGAAAAGTTAAAAGATGCCAAAAGTTATTACTATTCATCCTTTGGTGGACATGAATATCCATACAGCATTTTATGTCCGTCCAATAGTTACTGAGACATTTCACTGAAAACCACAAATGTCAACCTGTTGCATAAACAGTAGCTGGAACACGAGTGAGACCTGTCAGCAGTGCTGTCATCACGTCAGCTGTGTGGAGTTATTTTATGATCAAGGAAGAAATAAGCAAAACAGCTGAGTGCAATTTATGCAGTCATGCAATTTATTTAAATCATTTTGAATGTTTGAATGGTGTGGACCAATCAAAAATGAGGCTAAACGTTCTGTGTGAAAATGTTTAAATAAAAAGAAGCAGCATAACTGCATACTGAGTCATGTTGTGGGCTGTGTATTTCTTCCTTTGTGTGAATAGAATATTTGTTTCACAGTTTGAGCATGATGTTTTTTAGATGGCTAAGTTAAGCAAATTGTATCTGTACAAATTAACTAGTTAAGAGATGGAAAAAGACAATATCAGATTGGTGTCTGTACTGGCAGATACTCGAGGTTGCAGTTTCATATGGGTCATGTAAAAGTGGTATCTTGCCATCTCCAGTCTTTAGATTTGCAGTCTTTCTTAAATAAACAATAAGTCCTTAATTTTGGCCTTTGACAGGCTTCTTCCATGTCTGTATGCATTATGCATTCAACTCCTCCACTTCCATATTTGTTTTCTGTATTTCTTTTGGCAAAACAACAAGTTGAAGTGCTTACATCTCCACATTCATAAGATGGCATTCAATTTCCATCTACTTGCAGCAGCAAAAACTGTTGTGTCTCCGCTTTAAGATTCAGTAAATGTACTGGAATGAGTTCAATGACAGGAGGGACAGAGGGAAAAAATGACACGGCTGTAGGCTTGTGTCCCTGTGTGCAACCAGTAATCCTGCCAAACATGACGAGCCTAGAGCCTAATACAGAAAACGAAGGAAGAGGCCCAGGTGCTGATTGATACATTACAGTGGCCTCTCCCTTACAGATGAACTACTCATCACTTGGCCATATCTGGCCTGAAACACAAATACATACACACACACACATTTGTGTTTTTTAGGAGCATTTTCCCTTCCAGCATCTCAAAAGATTCCAGTACTTTGTCAGTTTTGTCACTTTACAGAGAATTAAACTCTATCATCAGTCTTCTTCTTCTTCTACATACAGTATGTGCAAAGTCAGCAAGTGGAGGTCTGACCTGAAATGAAAATCCAGAAGTACTCACCATGTGCTGAGAAAGCTTTGGCTTTCTGTGCTTCAGGAACTGGTCAAATACTTTCACCTGATGCTGGACCCTGATGGGAACAAAAAAATATAGCATTGTTTAGTTAGTGTGCCACAGATTCAATGCCAAGAATACTTAAGAAAATTCTTTCAGGTGCCAATTTGAGTGGATTCAATTATCAGATACAATCGCAGAAAGTTAGTATTCTGGGAATTTCAAACATGAATATATGCCATTGTCACATGACCACATACAAATGACTACGTATAAATATTTTTTGTTTCAGCATAGGGAATTACAATAAAGACCTTTCTGGTGTACCACATGCAAAAGTTAATTAGGATAAATATTTCTGTAGTTTGCATCACAAAATATCCACATCTCAAAATCAACATTCGATTTTTGCCCCATCTCTCTCAGTCATATCTAGAGGGACACCTTGATTTGCAAAACTCTCATGAGATTTGTACTTGTTTCTATTTGTCTGGATCCTCTCTCACTCTCACAAACTCCTGACAGCAGTCTGTGAACAGCATGCTGTTTCACACTCTGCAGAGTTTCACACATAGAATGTATATGGGCGGGCATCCAAGTATATTTTGCAAATCATATTGTCACTTTACTTTTTTTTAATCCATCTGAAAGAGCAAAACCATGCACGAATGATTAGTGAACAATCTACTCTGGCTCTCCCCCTCCCTCTGCTGTTTGCTCTGCTGTGTGAGAAAATCTGACAGTTACAATCACAAATACTCTGTAGAGAAAGAGTCTCTTGTGTAATGTACAGTACAGGCCTACGTATACAGTTGTTGTGTAAAGGTCTGTAAGTGCAGCTAGTTGGTGTTGATGTCATTCAGTACCATGTTGTTTTCAATCGTTTTAACAGGCTACATCATGAACAACAAGCCTCTTCCACATGCAGCTCACCTGCTGCTGTGAAGACTGAACCACAGGTTAAAAAAAATCAAAACACAAGTTGTTTGGTTGACTTTACAAAACATCCTGCTGATTTAAAAAAGTCAACAGATCAGACACAGATGAGGGAAAGAAACAGGGAGAGGTGGGGCAGGGTGAGCCCCGGTGTGTGTGCACTGTAACAGAAGAGTACATGAATGTGTG
>JAJHUR010119749.1:0-18851 GCA_027495735.1 Lutjanus campechanus
AAAAAAAAAAGATTGATTTATCCAAGAAATTGGCTCTAATGGGAATATTTCTATATCACCCGTTCTTGAGAACTGGAACAAATCAGGTCCTATTAAAACAACATTAAAAATTATGAACATAAAGTCTCTAATTCCAATTTTTGGGTGAAAATTTATTAAGGATTTTAATAGCCATGAAATATATGTAATTTATTCAATGTTTTGGTTTGCTTTAATATTTTCGACTTCTAAACTTGCTCTGTGCCAGAAAACAGCCTGGTCCCAGGCAAGAATTCACATCTTTCAGCAACTTTACAATTAAAAAAATTACAATAATAAAATACAATTTAAAAATTTTTAAATCCAAAACGAACAAATAGTGAATCAAATTTTATAATACATACATAATAATACTTGACATGAAACCGTCAACATGAAAAAAAAATCTAGTCAGGCATAAATATCCTTTTTAAAAAAGGCCAGAATACTGCTCAAACACTGGTAAACTTTCGAATGTCAGGCAGATTCATTAAATGTTATCAACTCTCTAGCCCTCCTAAATCAAAGCTAAATAAGAATTATGGTTTAAAAATGTGTATTTTGATTAACATTAAGAACTCTGAGACACTTTTAAACAGAGTCAAACAGAGTCAAGGTGTTTCTATTCTAGTGTTGGCTCACTGGAAAGCCTCTGCTACACTAAATGGAATGTATTCAATGTGTAAAAGGTCTATGACTCTGTGATAAGACACCACAAACCCATGTTTCACCCACACTGGTGTTTCAGGTCATCAAACACTAACTGAATGTAATGCATAATAGCATAACATAACCAGTTTTAGCATTGTTACAACTGCTAAAGTTGGACAAATTAATTTGAGACCAAACTTGACATGTACGCTGCAGCCGCAGTGTTCCCCTTTCCCTCCTCCCTATTCCGGACCAGAATAACTCTTTTATATGTCTGTTTCACATTAATCAGACTTCAAATTAATGCTGAATTTTTTGCCAAATGAGTAAGTGTCTGTTTATGAGTCGTAAGAAATCATTAATAATCTGGTAGAAGGTGTAGATGATTGTAACTGTTAAATTGAGCAAAATGTTAATGGAGTTTGGCAGTTTGAGTTTTGACACTGAACTCATCATCCTGTGTGTTATTTCAGAGCAGTGGGCTTTTGTTTTCAGGACAACAGGCTGAACTTTACATTAAGAGACACCTGACAGTTAAACATCTGATCAACTGACAGTAAAGGACTTGTCGCTGATTGTTATTGTCAATTTACAAGGTTGTGCGCATACTTCGCTCCTCTGCTATGACTGGGGAGGAGGAGGAGGCGGGGATAAACAACTCGCTTCAACCATAGATTGTATATAGCACAGGATTGCAGTGTTTAAGATATGTTTATGGCTCCAACTCACTATTTAGACTGCAATACTCATTTTTACATAAACAATGGCTCCTTTAATCATTGCACATGCTCCAAAACTGACACCTCTTTGTCCTGGTTGGCTGTGGAGCACAGACTACTCACACCAATCTGATACTTTTGGGTCAAGAAATCAATGTTGTGTATTGCTTTTTTGTGCCAAGTGCCATCACTCTATAAAAGTTCATTAAATCAGACTGATTGTGTGTTTGATTGCACACATGTAGTCATCAGTGTATAAAGGATTCTAACAGAATCTGCTGTCCAACGTCATTTTTCTGTCTAGTTTCTCTGTGATTTGAAAAGAGGGCATCAGAGCTCTCCTCAAATAACCATACGTCACTTTCCAGAGATGAGAGCAGACGTTTATGAGCCTTGGTTGTGACATGGATCATTTTTCATTTAATATCTGGCTGAAACAAAACAATGTCCTTGCACTCATGCTGAAACATTACCCAAGTATGTAATAAGTGATTAAGCACAAGTTGTCCCTAAACGTTCTTTCCAGGCCTGACTGATTATTTGCAGAACTGATCAGGCCTAACTGGTGACAGGTCTTATTTCCCCCTTAAATATAATTGTGTTTTGTTTTAATAAGTTTGTAGTCTTAATACGTTTAGTAGTCTTAACACATTATAGTAAATCAAAGCCTTGGAATTAAATTAAGACACATCTACCACTGTGGCCACAATTGAGCAATAGCAGCACATTACAAATCCCTTCATTTCCCATCATTTTCTTGTGTCAGTTGCTTTGGTACTGCAGGCAGAGCAACAAGCTCTAAGCACACCATTGTGTATCATCACTGCAACTTACAGACGTTACAGTAGCCTGATATCAGACAACTAGTTACACTTCATTTCCATGTTCAGTAATTGCCTGCACTCTAACAGATTTCTCTGGAGCAGGGGGGGATTCGATGTTCCCTGACTAGTCACTAGTCACCAACTTCATTTTTAGTCGACACTGGTGCATTGCCATGCCAGCATACTTTGTTTTATCCTTTACAGTCTTTGGTTTTGTGAGAGAGGTAAAGAAATTTTGATTGATTGGACCAACATGAGGTTAGCTCATAACTCCTAATTTGTATTTGCAAGCTCTCCTGCTGCATACACACAACAAATGGGGACTGTTACGTTGCAGCTGCAGTCAATCTGCAATCAGGCCCTGGTGCTTAAAAACAGGGGGTCTGCAGCAGAATAGTGCCAGTGGGCCGTCAGGCAGACTCAGGTCAGCATGTCTGCAGTCTACTCCTGTGGTGGCAGGCTAGACTTCTCGTGGCCTTTTGTGTATTATGTTTCTTGCTAGCCTCCCCAGTTAGCAAGAACACTTGTTGTCTCCCCATGTGCTTTTCTAGCTTCCCTGGGTTGCAAAGGCACTCAGTGTCTTCTGTGTGTTACATGTCATCTGATTTAATATTTTAAAGTTACTATTTATTGCTGTTCTGCTTGTTTTACTTAATTTGACGTTAACTTGATTTGCACTTAATTTATTAAATAAAAGAACCTTTGTTTGCATGTTTGTCTCTGTTTTTCCTTCTTTCTTTTCCCCCAGTCACTTTAACTATTGTTACACCCCTGGGGTTGTATCAGGAATCTTCTTTTCTGTGGCAGGAAACATGACACAGCCTTTCAATAACTATTAAACTGCAACCTGAGCTGAACGACACCCTTTTCGTCTTTAGTCGACTTAAAACAGCCTCGATAGCAGCATCTATAGTGGGGCTCCTCCTTGGTTCCGATGCACTGCTTGACAACACAACACAGGACATGAACCTCGGCCTACTGGGTGTAAGTCCCGCACTGTTTGAGCCTACCATCCACCTACACTGTAACCTCCTCCACACGTGGTCCCTCCTGATCTTTATACTACATCACCTTACTTAGACAGCTCAACATAATGCTAGAGGCACCACAGTTTGAAGTATAGAGCCACTGACCAAGCTATTGTTGTTGATATAGTACAGACTTCCTATCATTCCAGTATATTATTCAGTACGCCAGAAAAATATGCATTGTATCCAAATACACAGTATGCCAAATGCAGTAAGCCAAAAATAACAGGATGTCAAATTGCATTCAGTCGCATTTTGGAGTATACTGCAGTACATCCTCAAGGAAAAAAAGAAAAAGTATGTGATTTAAAATGTATACTAAAAGTAAAAGAAGAAAAAGTATGTGATGTAGAATGCATATTCAAAGTAAAATGAGGAAAAGTATGCAATTTAGAATGCATACTAAAAACAAAAGAAGAAAAAGTATGTGATTTAGAGGTAAAAAGGAAAAAGTATGCCATTTAGAATGCATACTAAAAGTAAAAAGATAAAGTCAGTGATTTAGAATGCAGGGTTTCAAGCCAAAACTTGAACTGTGAGCAGGAAAAAAACTCCTTTCCTGCTTAAAAGGCACAGAGAAGCATCCCAGTTTACACAGTGTCATATAATGCTAATGGAAATAAATAATGGCCCCTTGTGAAATTTTATGCGCCTGCAGCTTCAAACCCCTGCTGAGCTCTTCCTAATGAATGCCGGCATATTGTAACTGCCGGAATATCAGGCCTGCAGCATCATAACACTCTCATATAACAATGGTTTACAAGCAATGAAAGCAGACGTAGTAGACTGACCATGAAACACAGCCTGCTGATGGAACGACTGCTGCTGCTCTCCTGAGGTAATTCACGGCAGGTTCAAACTGTCACCGGCAAACTAAAGGAACATTACCTAGAAAACAAGACAGGCAGTATAAACACTCTGATGTTACGTGTCATTATACTGCAGCAAACATAATGTACATCTCATCTAATAATATAAGAATAACAAGAAGAAAGTAAAACTATTTACTCATCTTGCAACAATTTGAATTTATTAAATAGGTCACTAGTGTCAGTAGATGTTATTGTCACCATGCGCTGTAAAAAATCATACTGGAATCAATTAATCTTCTCTCATTCATTTAAATATGAAAGTTTTATTTGTTTAAGTTAATTAAACTTAAAATTTTTAGTATCATTTTGAGAGCACAGAACTCATAAACATGAGTTCTTTTAACTAGAAGACTTTTAATGATGAGTTGAATGAATGAACTGTACAGAGTTCTATCACCTCAGCATATCAGCAGACTTCCCAGCATGCATTATTTGAGATAAAACTCTAAAATGTAATATTTATATATCTATATAAATATATATATATATACATTTATTGGACACGTTTTCTCAGGAACAACTGAATTAATATTTATTAATTATATATTATTATTAAGTTTATTTGTTTTCAGTTAAAACATTATTTTTACAGTGCACACATGGAATGCATTTTTTTACACTGTAAAAATCATACTAGAATTTAGGGGAATCAACTCTTTTTTGTCACGAACTAAAAGCAAATATACAACATTTAGTTATTATTTTTTTTATTTTCACAACACTTCAAGTTCTTCTAACTTGAAATCATTTGACTTGTAATGATGAGTTGAATGAATGAGCTGTACAAAGTTCAATCAGCTCATTCAATTCAAATTCAATATGATCAGCAAGTTAGCAGACTTCCCAGCATGCATTGTTTGAGTCAAAAGTCTTGCCCAAAATGTAAAATTCATAAGTGTGACTTAAGAGTTATTGGTCCAACTTAATATCTTAAGTTTATTGAACATGTTTTCTCAGGTACAACTGGATTAATATCAATATTATTTGTTTTGAAGCATTAGATAATTACCTCAACTTGTCTTTTCAGATTCAGTCAACTTGAAATTTTAAACCATTAAAACAAATAGTTTATTTTACAGTGCACACAGAACACATTTGTAAATTCTAAAAAATCATACAGGAAATTAGTGGAATCAACTAATCTTTTCTCATTGAATCAAAGTAAATAAATACACAAGTGTTGATTATCAAAGTTAATAAACTCAACATTTCTATTTCTGTCATTATCAACACTTTAGAACTGATTCAATTTCTTCTAACTTGAAGTCTTTTGACTTGTGATGAGTTGAATGAATGTACTGTACAGAGTTCAATCAACTCCCTAAATTAAGTTTCTGAGGAGACATGATTGGCAAATTAGCAGACTTCCCAGCATGCATTGTTTGAAAGGTAAAACTCCCCTCCTCTGCTCTCATACATTTTAACATCAGTCATGAAAAGGGAAAGACTAGATACCAAAACTCATGGTGGACTGTAATTAAGTACTTGTACTTTACTTGAGTATTTCCATTTTACCCAACTTTACACTTCTACTCCACTATATCTCATGAAATTATCAAATTATTCAAATTACGTTAACTTACAGGCTTTAGCCCATGCTGCCTGTTTCCAGGTCCAAACTGCACTCTGGAGGAGAAGCCTCCATTTTCCTGACTTTAAACTGGAAGCTCCTCCTACGAGACAAACCACAGTTCAATCAACAAAATCAAACATGTGCAAACCAACATGTGCCATATTCACAGACAGACATTTCTGTGCACATCAACACATCCTTCAGTCCACCCTGATGCTGAAATATCAAGGTTGTATACTTATTTAGCCCCCTGAAAGAGCCTTTTTGCAGTATTAATGGAAACACCCCTCTGTGCTGCTTACATATGGTACATTCCAGCTCACCTCCACTCTATAAAACACCTTGAACTCCTCCTTTTCTGTTTTGACATTTAGACCAAACTGCTTTGCATGAAGGGGGAAACAGATGAATATGGACAGACAAAACACTCGGTAAACAAAGAATATCTCAGTTGGCTTGAAGTTGTGTGTTGCTGTGTGTGTTTCTTACAACTGGTTGAGTTCACTGTTAACACGTGTAGAGCAGCAAGCTGAGAAGTTTTAACTGTTAGCTAATGCTAGCTTACCATGCTAAAGCTAAGGCTAGTGCTAATGCTAGCATTGTAGCCTGGAAATGATACTTGGGAAGAAGTGCAGTGATGTTAGCATAGCACAACACAGGTAGCAATAATCCTGTCAACCAGCGAGAATTAAAAACAGAATTGTGTGTCCGTTGTTGTATTTATTATTTGAGTGTCTCAGGTTACTGAATGTCAGTCGTTGGTCTTAAACAGCCATTACTAAACTAAAGAATGCCACAGCCCGCTTTGAAATCTGAAAATCTTCTGCGGCCCACCCAGACTTTTAATCACAACTCTGATCAACAACTCTGATCAACACACAATGACAAGATACAGATCATGTGACTGGTCAGTAGATCAGATCAAAGAATAATATGTAGTTTAAGTCCCATGGCTTTGTTTTCCTAGTTCAGATTACTTTTTAATAATTAGTCAGAAATATTTTATGGTAATTACAAACTTCTAAAATTGAAACTTAAAGACGTTTTACTTGATTTATTTTTAATGACCTGTCAAGGCTCACTTGCAAGACCTTCACGGCCCACCAAGTCGGATTTGTATGTTGTAGATTTATGTAAAATTGTCTTTTTGTGTAATTTTAATAAAGCTTAAATGAGCGATACGTAGCCATCACACATGTAAGAATGAGGTCATCAGTCCAAACGGCGTCCTTATGACTTATTAATATGAAATGGGCAAACTAAACACTTATTTCTATAAATCAGTATTTAAACTTGATCTCTGACACACTATAATGGTCATTCAGTACAGTAAATATATTAAAGATTTCTCCTTTAAATGGGACCTGTGGAGTTTTTGAAGAGTAGATTTTGTTCACCTCATGCACATGCACAAGGACACCAGTACACGTGCATGTAGGTGATGTAATACAAATTCCTGACAATGGTGTCAAACTTTTCCACTGACCTTTAGGTGGGGGTAATATGGCAAACTTAGGAACACACAAATAAAGACAGGTGAGAAGAAGAATGCAGGCTCGTAAAAATGCTGAATTTTAAATGCTTAGCTTTGCCAATGTTTTATGAGAGAAGAAATGCATTCAAAATATTTATTAGACCTCAAGGATAGACACAGTTGTGATGACTAATACTGAATGTTTTTTTGTTTGTTTGTTTACAAGAAAACTCCACAGGGTACCTTTAAAGTATTTGTGTAAAAGTTTGAATACCCTGTCAGTCAATTTTATTTGAATCATTGTTAACTTGTTTTCTTCCTCCTCATCCTTGCAGAATAATCCTCTTGGGTTATTTGACACAAAGAGGGAAAATTCAAGATGTGAAGACTTTCATTTCAAGGTAATTTGATACATTATTCTGTAATTTGCATTATAAAAAACTAGATTTGTGAAGCAAAAGAAAAAAAGAATCTTGGTAATTTGCTTTTAATTGGCAGAGACAACAACACCGAACTTGTAATTCTTCAGACCTGAAAACTGGAACATTACTGTTGGGGGATACTTTACCATGGACCATGAAGCGTGTCGGTCTTAGCAATTATTCTGATCTGCTGTTGGTGATGGTGGTGGAGGAAGTCAGGGCCAACCAATGATGAGGAATCTGTCCGAGGTCCACCAGCATCCATGAAGGCCGTTGTCTGGGTTTAAATAAGTACCTTAGTTATGTAAGGTTACATTCAAAACAACATTCAAACATGTATGTTGCGTAACTTACATTGAAACACAATGCTTCAGGGCTACCTACGGCGTCATCGTGGCACTGATCAAGCTACATTGGGAGTGATAATGAGCTGTCATATTAGTTGCTTTGCACTGAATGAACAGACACAATGCTTGACAAACAACACATCCTGTCAGCTGATTAGTTTCATATTCTTGGTTGGAAACCGCAGCATTATTATGCTGCTGAACATATTTTCCATCCAAAGAAATCTCTGATATCTTTGCTTCATATGAACAAGTAATCTATCTCATCATATATATATATATATATATATATATATATATATATATATATATATAGAGAGAGAGAGAGAGAGAGCTGAATCCATCTGTTTGGAAAGCAGTGAACAAATATATTGCTGAATGTGTGCCAAAGGTCGGTCCACAATCAGAGCAGACTCTCTCCGGCTCCGGAGGAGCTAATCAGCTCCAGCACGATGAGCACTTTTCTTCATCTGTCTGTTCCTCATCTTATGAGAGTCTCATCAGAGTTTAAGGATTTAATCTGAGTTTAAAGATGCTCACAGTGCTGCGTACAAAATAGAAGATACAATCTCTAGCTTCTGATAATATTTCATGAATTATGAATCATACACGTCCTAAAATAAAAAGTAATGTGCTCCATGCATGAAAATATAAATTCAAGTGACACGATGGAGAATGACAGCATGGAGGTCATTTGAGTGGATGTGCAGATATTAAACCCTAACTACAACTGAGCAGCATTTAGTGTGTCCCAGTGGTGTTGAATTGAAATCTGGCCACCTCTTTTGCACAGATTTGAGGTTAGTCTTGGCCCTGTTGTGGCCCATGAGCCAGGGGCATTTCCAGACTTCTTTGTCTGGGGCAGCCCAAGTTGGGCACTGACTTATGCAGGGGTGGCATGGAGCACACACATTAATATAACATTGTTCATTCCTGTATTTATTTTTAGTCCCACCAGGGTGCCCCTATAGCTCAGTTGGTAGGGCGTGTGCCCCATGTTACTGAGGTTATCAGTCCTCTGCAGCGGCCGTCGGTTGGACTCCTGCCTGCGGTCCATATCTGCGTGTCAACACCTCTCTCTCTCTACACCTTTTCTTGTCATATCTTCAGCTGTCTAACAAAAATACAGGCAAAAGCAAAAAAAAAAAAAAAAAAAAAAAAAAACTCAAATAGTCCTACCAATCACAACACAACTGAGGGGAACCATTCAAATATAGTATAAAGCTTCTATACTTCATTTATTAGCGCTCAGGCGCCATTTTGACAGTTTTTAAATTCATATGTGCAACAACTTTGTTGAAATAAAAACAAAACTTGTAACTTTTTATGAACCTTGCTTTGTTTTTTGATCTATGTAATTTTCTGTAAATTTATTATGCTTTTTGGATTAATTGAAAATTATCTTTTGAAAAATGTTTTTGAAGAATGTTAATGTCAAAAAAGAAAAGTGAAATAAGCGTGATAATTGGTCATGTGACCCACGTATATTTAGCACACCTGTGAGTGCTCACGTGATTATGTTGAGCGAACCTGAAGAAGCCACGGGCGAAACGCGTCGTTCGCTTTTAATAAAATCACAGTGACTCAGTTCAGCGTGCGGTGGTTTATGTTGATGATGTGATCTGAGATGTTCCTGCGGCCGACCAGCACCTTCAGAGCAGAGGGAGTTCTGTTCACATAAAGACAAAACTGTTGGTACCTGACTGTTCCAAAAAGTGTTTGTATATTTCATTCAAAATGATTTAAAAGGGCAAAGAAAATGTGATCATTTTGACCTATTTCAGCCACAGGTCACATATTGACCCTACAGAAATGACCACTTTTATATTGTTATATTGTTACATTTGCAATCATTACGGTTTACTGCACACGAAGACAGCATTTGGTGTTATTTCATTAATCAAGATAAACTAACAGAATAAAAGCATTAATTTCTTAGTCTGGTATTTATCATGAGAGATAATAGAGTCAAAGTTCGCTTGTGGCCGTTCTAGTATTTATTAGAATTCTGGTACTTCTTCCTCAAAAATAAAGTGAAGCTCCATTCTGTCTCTGTTCTCAGGCTGTGAGGCTCCTCCACACTCCTTTGAGAAACACCCCTGCCTCAGACTAACCAGTGTGGCACCTGAGCTGCTGAAGTTCCCACAGGACAGAAAGGTTTAATGGTAAAAATGGTTTAATCACTCAAAAATGTTGTCACAAACTAAGCCATACCTTTGCATTACTCATAAGACATCTTTTGCATTTCTGAGCAGTCCAGAACAGAAGAGAACAGTGTGTTCCACTTGCAAAGAGTCTGTAACATATTCAGTGCTGGAAGAGATTTATCAGGTTTCTTGTTTGATGAGTTTCTCCAGGGGCCTTTTCAGATGATTTCTAATGACGTGAACCTGCTGAATATCCGCAACTACTTGCTTATTCAGAGATCAACCTGTGCTTTGAGCAACTTTTTAGTTGGGTTTAATGTTTATTTTCCTCTTTGATGCTGCCACAGGAGTTTTATGTTCTGCCACAGAACATCGAGCTGTTAAACCCTTTAATATGTTTGCTGGGATTTCATTCAATTCAATATTCCATCATCAAGGTTAGCGTGGCTGTGGGTGTGTGGGTTTGATACCTGCTTATGAACAATGAGTGGACGAGCAAAAGATGGAATTACAGTTTTGCAAATATACACAGAGCAGGAAAGGGTGTTATAGGTACCCAGAGGTCAGGAGCAGCACACGCCTCTCACTCACTGCATGATTGAGACGCACGTTTAAAAATGTGTTTCTCCTAAAACTCCAGGATTGTTTTGTGAACTGGAGAGCTTCACCCATCATCACATCGGCATAGTGGTGAGTACATACTGAGTGGATGATTATCTAAGAGTGGAATATCGCTTTAAATCAGATGAACACTGCACATCTGCAGATGCATTTAAGTACATGAACTATGGGGGCAGTGTCACGATGTAAAGTTTAATTCTTAAAGAAGGCATTTATGTGCCAGCCTGTGATGACTGGCACTGATCTGCCACAAGTGGGTATACTTGTCAGCCATCCCCGTACATACTGAAGTACATATGTGAACACTGATTATTATAACACATCTGCTTATCTTTGCTTTTCCATTTCCAAAATTGAACATATGCTCTCAAAGGTCACCAGCATTTAAAAAAGTGAAATTCTGCAGTAAAATCAATTTACTTAAAATGGAATTGCCGTGATCAACAAAGTGATTATCACAAAGTAAATGAATGTTTTACAAACAGTTCTAATCCATTCAGCAATGGCAAACTATTGACAGGATGGACCTGTACTGGAATTGACATCAGAGGACACTATCACAGCCTATTAGCAGTATTTCACCATTCAATTATAACCGCGCTCTCACACACTGTTTTCTGCACATGCAGTTTCAAGATTTTATTCCCAACATTTTGGCACAATGAACCTTTTAAAAATTCACCTGATGAAGGCCATCACAATGAAACATTCATAAAATTTTGAATCTGCATGTGCAGAAGACAATGTGCAGAAGTCTTTTTGCTTTTGATCTGTTGGCACCAGGAAATGTAATTGACGCAGATTACAATATATGAATACATGGGGCGCACCTATAGCTCAGTTGGTGGAGTGTGCATCACATCTGCTGAGGCTGAGTCCTCTGCAGTGGCCGCCGGTTCGACTCCCACCTGTGGCACATTTGTTCCGTGTCATCCCCTCTCTCTGCCCGCTTTCCTGTCATATCTTCAGCTGTCACCTATCAAATAAAGGCCAAAAAAGCTCAAAAAAGTATCTTGAAACAAATAAGGTTGAGCAGTGTGACTCCTTGGGTTTATTCTTCCAGAATCTCTGGATCTCTTCTCCAGAACTCTCCTGAACATAGCAGATGTCTTTTTGCGGTCAGCAGCTCTGTCTCTCTGTTCTGCCCCGTCCTCCCCACACAAAAATCTGCAAAGCTCTGCGACACACACAAATCTTTTGCTCAGGTGTACAAGGCATTGCAGAACTCCCATTTCCTGATGTGAATAGATGCAAATTTGCAGATTTGCATTCACACACCATGCAAAAAATGCCTTTGCTTTCTTCATTAATGCACCATAAAATAAGGCAAAACTTTTCTTTGTTTTCTTTGTGAACACACCATAAAACAAGTCAAAATTTTCTTTGCTTTCTGAGTGAACATACCATAAAATGAGTCAAAACCTTTTTTTAAAAAAAAAATTCTGAGTTAGCACACCATTCTTTATTGTCCAGATAGCAACTGCAGCTAGCTTGTTAAGTAGACATATCAAAGCTAGCTAGCTTGTTGAGCAATTGTGTCTGGCTTGTGTTAGCATGTTCCTGAATGGCAAGTATGTCAGCCGTTAGCTCACCAGTAGGGTGACCAGATGAGAATGGGTGAAATTCGGCATGCAGAGGTGAGGGTGGGCCTGTCATGTTAGAAGAAGTAAAATGTATAGAATCAGACAGTATCACACTAACATCAGGCTCTTAACTCTGATAATTTGTTATTAATATTATGACGTTCAGTTACAAAGTCTGAGGATGGTATGAGGCACAGCAGCAAGCATGTTTACAGGACATGTAAACCATTACGTCATTGTATTTTAAACATTATTTTCAGCAGGTAAGATAATGATGAAGCTTTAAGCACTGCACTCTCTGTTTTAAAACCAGTCGTATGACATCAACAATCTGTTATTTATGACTGTTTAATCAGTACAATAGACATAAGTGATTATGTTAGAATGACAGAATATTTTCAGATTCATATGTTGCTCATAGCATCTTTTACCTCTTGTTTCATGCACTGCCTGTAGGCATCTATATGTCCTATCAGACTCAGACTTTGCTTTATGCAGGGTTGCCAGGTCTGTGACAAAACCAGCCAAATAGCCACTGAAAACCAGACCAAAACCAGCCCAAATCAAAAACTTGAAATATGCCCATACAAAACCATATACACTGTTTATAAAGTCCAACAGCATTGCCATCATTGCAAAATGTATTATAATATTTACAAAACAACACCATACATGTTAAGTGTGCCCGCATTAAAAGCAATTTTCCCAAAACAGTTCTTTCACTTCGGTGCTAAAACAGTCTTGTGTAATTACATAAAGTATATTATCATAAATAAAATATAGCTGTGAACACAAACTAACCTGTTGCTTTGTCTTTACGGTTTCTCTCTTTCTCCCTCTTCTCTTCCTCCCTGCCTGCCTGTTCTTACTTCAAATGCATTTACAGTAGTTAATGCAATACCTTACTGCAACAGCTTATCATGTTTCTTCACTATATTTAAATCATATTCTTACAGTAAATACATGTGCGTATGCATGTGTGTATGTGCTGATTTGCCCTGGAGTCAGTTTGATAGGATTTGGGTATTTGGGTAACATATCATTCCATTCAAAATAATGGATCTTTATTTATTAATCATGTAATTTGCATACACACCCACGGACAAAAACTTTCTTCTTCTACTTCAAAAGTAGCCCAATTCCACAGGAAAACCACAGACCTGGCGATGCTGGCTTTATGGCACTCATTGTTCTCTCTTGACCAGATCCTTGCTTGTGTTGTATGACCTCTCAGACGTACTTTGCTTTGGATAAAAGCGTCTGCAAAATAAATTGTAATTAGTCTTAATATAATGGTTAATTTTTGGAAGAAAAGAGGCAAAATTCGGGATTCAGAAGAATCCACCTTTCGCTAAGCATTACCCTCCTTAGTTACTGTTGCTATGTCTGCCAAACTTTCCATTCTTGCACTGCATGTATGCAGTTTATGGTGATACCAGTGGCAGATTTAACATCGAAACATGAGGTCTGTAATTCCTTAGAGAAGTAAACAAAAGCAGATTCTCGTTTCTAGCTGATGACGGTGGATTTCGTCGGCTAAAATAATGACTCATAAGCAGATTTCATAAGTGTAGCTGGCTGATGTAAGTTAATGCTAACTCCTTGAGTGGGCCGAGAAGAACGTCTCCAATTGATGCTTTAATATTTCCATCTGGCACGTTTTAAAACAAAAACCCTGTTAAAGTGTTTATGTAAAGTTACCTGACAGCTGCATACATGATATAATGTTAATGCAAAAAGACTGAGGCTAAAGTTAGCTTATATCTCTGCAAACATTGGTCAGATAGTGAAATACAGCAGGTATATCTACATGATAGATGACAGGAATACACTCATTAATGTGGGAAAAGGAAGCGCAGGGACTCAAGTGCAGCAGACCTTGAGACAGGTCACCAAGCCAGACCAGCTGGACAGCGATCGCAGAAGACAGCCGGGATAAGAGCTAAGCTAACCCGGCTTAGACCTGTGATAATGAGCCACAGAAAGATGCATCGTCATTGAACCACTTTGATTCTTCATCAGCCCACATCCTCTTCCTCAAACCCCCACAGAACAAATGCAGATGCAGTGGTATCTAACAAGTTTGTCTGGAGGTAAAGTTACTGCAGTAAGCTAGCCAAACACGCTAACATTTGCAGCTTATTTTAGATCAGATGAAGACAAAAAGATGCCACTGTCCAGAATCATGAAACGCCAAGTATTGTTCTTCTCTGACCTTCCCACACATCTGGGAAAGAAATGGAAAGCTTGCCAGCCCTAGTTCCAGTTGCTAACCTATGATTGGACAGTTGCTGTTTGGAGGCAGGGCTTAGCAAAGGGTCAATTACTTGTAATTCAGAACTGTCCTGAATTTTTCAGGACATCTGGTCACCCTAGTCACCAGCTACAGTAATCCACCAACTAGCCTTGCAAAGAGTCACGATGTCACCAAGCCTCTAACAACACCTATTACATGAGAATGCATGCATGCACCTCGCTGTGCCACTCTTCAGTATATGGCCAGGTAATGAGGTAGTTCTTAACATTTTTCCATGTCACCCTTTGCCCAGACAGAGTGGACTCCAGTGGCTACCATGTCATTAGCAGACAAGAAATGAACTCAGACCAAACCTGATCTGAATTCTATATCAAAAGCAAGGAGTTCATGAAAAAATGAGCAAGATGTTAATTTAGTTGATATAAAGCCTTTAGAGCCACCACATAAAGTCTCATTATCAGTGTCTTTGCCGTGGCATGTAGGTCTATAAATCTGCAGACATTCTGCTTAAGTCTAATGTCATTTATCCAGTAAAAATCATATCATTCTTTAAGATTTACTCAACCAGTAGATTATTCCTCTTCTCAAAGCTGCTCCGTCTCATAAAAATGCTTTTACAAGTCCAACACCAAGCTATAAACTGTGATTGAGATGTAAATGAGCATTTAAGACCAAGGTATTAATAGTGTAACAGTTCAAAGTTATACAGAAGAAGTCTGAACCACTGGGGCTCAGTTTCTAAAGAGGAAATTAGCATTTAAATAATCTTTGAATGCAGCTTTTAAGGGAACAAAGGTGATGTTGGCATGAATGCGTGCATCTGTGGAGGCAGAGTGATGTGTGTGGTTGGTGTAAAAGCAAAAGACGGCATGTGGTCCAATGCAGCAGCTCGCCTGGCTGCTCTTGTCTCGCTCCTCTTTCTCACCTGCAGTCACATGAAAGAGGCTCAGCGGCGGCTGCTATCTACGCCGACAGCTCCGGTCATGGCTGCGGTGTATTGCGCTGTTGGCCCCGGTGGAGCTGCCTCCACCAGCATACGTCAAGCTGCCCGATCCTGACTCTCCTGCACCACCACCTCTAACACAACCATCAAGCCTGCCCCGTTTGTTCCTTGTTCAGACAGAGATAGTACAAAGCTGTGTGGTGGTGACTGTCCAGGCATAATGGCCTCATGTCCCCCAGCCAACCAATCACATTCCCAGTCTCCAGGTTTTGTGTGTATAGTGTCTTCCTCGCTGTGATAAGACAGCACCTCACCAAAGGTTTTTCAGGAATGATGACAGCAGGTGATTCATGTATCCAAGTGTGAGCGGAGTCATGTGTGTTCATGTCTTCCTAGCCAGCCTCTTGATGCTTTCTGCCAGCTTGTGCTTCTGGTGTGAATGCAGTCATGTAGGATGATGTGTTCATGTGTTGTCAGTGTAGGCTTACATACTCACAGCTGCTTAACAAGACGAAGCAATGTACTCCACACTACCTTCTGTTAGAGTCATATAACTTGGACTCGAGGTGGACTCAAATTATGAAGTTGATAAATTTAGACTGGATTTTACAAAGTCGACTTAACTTGGACTTTAACACCAGTAGCTCATTACTTCACTTGAGCCTTTTTGACTTGACAATACTTGACACGTTTCTCCAAACCCAAAGATTCAAAAGTCTGTCATCCAAATCAATTCATTTTCTGAATCAACTAACATTAACGCTATTTATTCTCAGCAAGTGGCTTGTAGCAATCTTAATTCCCCCAGATCTACTTGTTTTAACCAATCAAAATGCATCCAATCAAGCTGCAGGTGAGATCCATGAAGAACTAATGTTAGATTACTGAGCTCCAGTTGGTAAAAATGATTCCAAGTTATAAACAGTTTGAGAAGGGCAGGCAAAAAACAAAAACAAAACAAAACAACAACAAAAAAAAAACACTTGGCAGGTGATTGGATGAAATCACATCTAACACGGGCTAACTTCAACCAATCAGATCAAACTCAAGCTCTTCTGTCAATGAAGAAATTCTCTCCAGTTCTCATATAGCTGATGCTATCACAGTATCTACGCTGACCTTGTAGGAGACGCCATTGTTTGTTCGAGACAAGTAACTTACATGGACGCCTCTTGCTGTTGTCACACACCTAAAACCACGCCCATAGTTGCCAGTAGTCCTTCCTAGGACGCTGATTGACTGCACCACTTTTGACGCAACGATAACTTCAAACTTGGCAAGATGGATTCTTGTGTGATCTCACGAATTCAGCTGCCTCACAAGGTAATCAAAAACCATGACGTGGTCAACAAAAAGCGAATGCAAAACGTGTCAGAAATTTCAGACAGTGATGCAACAACTTCCAACTTCATTTGACATTTAAAGTTGCACAAAGGATGGTAAGTTGAGGCTAATACTGACACAATTAGCAAGCGAATGCTTAGCTAACATTAGCCTAACAGCGAAATAACTTTCAAAATCAATGAGGCTGGAAACACACTGTTACATTACCAAAAATGTTGCCTTTTTCTGCAGTATCGGTAGTAACCTGGGTGATTATTTTGGGGTGCAGACTTGTTACAATGGAAACAAAATGAGTTTTAAAAAAAAACAGCCACTATTAGCACCCAGGTGGTAGTAGCTAATAATGCTATTTGTACCTGTTGCACCTGTAGTATCCAATGTGGCTATGCACCCAAAATGTAAATAACCAACTGTGTGCTATTTAAAGAGGACATGAAATACTTGGTGAAGTTCACATAATTTACAAGACATATAACTCCTCTAATCATCCTCACATGTTTCACACCAGTCAGTTAAACTGGATTAAAATAATAAGTAATCTAAATTACATTTTTCTGACATGTGTAGCGCCATCTTGTCCTAGTGTAGAGCGTGACGTCATATGGTTGGTTTGCGAGAACATGCTACGTGTTTACATAGGCTTACTAGTGACAGCACTCGCAATCACGGACTTAAAGAATAACTTCGGTATTTTTCAACCTGGGCCCTATTTCCCCATGTGTATGTGTGTGTATGATTGATAGCTACAACTCGTTTTAAAATTGGTTCAGTATTGAGGGAGGCGGATGCAGCCGGCAGCCACTAAACGAGTTATAACGGTAGATATCGGGGCAAATTCGTCCATAAAAGTTTGTGCATTAAACATGCTTTTTTTCACCACAGACCGGATCAGATCACCAGTGTAATCTCTGTCAACAGTATGCTTCACTTACTGCTTGCTGTGTGTGACGACATCTCACGGGATCTTTGTTTGTTGCCGGAAGGAAAGTTTTATTGCAACTATTGATAACAATGGTTCGTGTTTGTGCTTCGCCGAAGTGCAAGAACAGGATGTCGTGCAACACCCTGTACAGCTTTCATAGGCTGACTTTGTCGGACAGCAACATGCTGAAGTTGTGGCTAATTGTGCTACAACTGGATGCTAACGCTCCTGTCCAGACACTGCGCCTTACAGACCATTGGGTCTGCAGTGCACACTTTTCTTTTGTATTGCTCCTGGATGCTTCAATGAATTTTATAGACTTAAAAAGCAAGGAAAGATTGTGCTCTTTCACTCTTTACTTCTTAAACAGCAAATGGTGCTTCATCGTTGTCTAGCTGCACTGAAACGAGAGGATCCTCCTGTTAGCCGTAATGCTAGGGTTTGTAGCGAACACTTCGTAAACAAGGACTATGTTGAGCAGAAGACTTTTGAAACAGGCATTCTAATAGCTCGCCGGACCAACAAGCTGAAATCCGAAGCTGCACCATCTGTTTAACTTCTCCTCTTATAAGATAGGCTGTACAGACGTCCCGCCCCCTCTACTAGCAAGGATTTAGCTGCGTGCCGTAAGGAAAGGGCTCAACGGCGTGGCCAACAGGCAGAGCAGAGAGAGGTGCGCCCATCCACAACAAAAACGTTCAACCACCCACCTTTTACCATGGCTCCTAATATCCACCAGCATCAGTATTGAATTTAAAAATATATATAGTATATATAGTATATATATCAATCAATTCAATCAATCAATTCCTTTTATTTGTCTCCGAGGAGAAATTTGTCTTGGGCTTACAAGGTGCAGCGTTATTGTACATACAATCCATACACCATACACCAATCCATACATACCCATGAGACTGAACACCATAGTGAGCAAACAAGACACACAGTGAATAAAGTATCATTACAATGCCTGGTGTGGTACCGCACTCTACCAGTACTGTGCTGTTCTAGTTATGGTTATGTTATTTAGTGCTTTGACTGCTAATGGGACAAATGAAAGCTTAAACCTATTAAGCCTCCATGGTGGCTCCTTATATCGTCTGCCT
>JAJHUR010119750.1:0-45461 GCA_027495735.1 Lutjanus campechanus
ATTAACACAACAAACACACAGTGTACAACAATGCAGAAGATTGCTGATAAATGCAGCTTGTTCATGAAATTTATTGTAGTAAGAACGAAAGGTCCCTTTTTGATCTTTTTTATTTGCCAGGGGTGCTCTGTAGTGTCAGCCTGAGGAGGAGGTGTCACAGATGATGGACAAAGCTTTCCTACATCCTGTGGTCTTGAATTTTCAAAAGTGAGCTTCCGGGTACAATGAAGCGCAGAGGGTTATTATCTAGTGCAATATCTAAAAAACAAAACAAAAAAACTGGCCACTGTCAACTCAACAGTCAGTGATTGCAGATAAAGACACACTCAACAGGAACAAAATAAAACTCGACAAAACTGTCTTGGGTAGTCTTTCTACTACTGTTCCAACAATCACAAACTCAGTTGAATTAAACCCTTAATTCATTGAGTTAGATGTGAAAATATTCTGGCTCTACACACTGGTTTTCCCTGCTGTGTCTCTCTGCTGTTACTGGCCTTGCTTTTAACTGGTTAATGTGCTGAACGAGAGTCTGTTGCTGAGCTCTCGCTCTTTCTCCAGAGGCAGGCCATTAAATTAACAAAAAGACAAAAATTGCCCCCCCCGAAAAAAACACACCCAACACCCAACTGGCAATGGGCTCAGCCGGTCACCACAGGCTTGTGCTGGGTATCGCTACTCCTGTAGCATCTGATATAAATAATTTCATAAATTGCAGGAGGATTATTTCAGGAATTCCTCCATTCACAAGATGGGTATGGAATTAAGTAGGAAGAAAAACGTATCTAATGAAGTACTTGGTATTGGCATCATTAAGGGTATTAGTATTAGTATCAGTATCATAATTTGATACTACTGAAATCTGATATACTGTATTTGTCCAGTTACCCAACCCGATTATCATCCATCCATAAACATATAGTGAGATTTTTGTTGATCTTGATTCCAGTTAATAAAGGCGGTCTCAGGACTATGAAATCATGACGTGGAAATGTGTTTTTGAGAGTGGTGACAGCTCTATACAGACATATTGCTCGTCAGATTTCTTGTTAACTCATCAGTTGCTTTGTCCAATGCCCGATTCTTCTCCTTGACAAGAGGAAAAACCTCAGATCATTATAGAGTATTGATCAGTAGAGCTTTTGTTCAGTTAATGCAGTGCTGCATATTATTTGTGTGTCACACTGCAGAATGTAGAATTTATATAGTCTTTTTCTTTTTTTCATGGGACAAGTAATAATACAGTGAAATTGTGCCATGTTATATACCAGACACGTCTGGCTGGTCCACTGGGGTTTGATACTCCCTATAGCTGCTGCATGTAAGCCTTGTGTCGTTATGTCTTCCTCTGCTATGGTGCAGCGAGTCTCCGCTTTATGGATCAATACTGAAGCAGTGAGCTGACACAGTGAAAAGCAATATTCATAAATAATGAATAGGGCACCCTTTCACCCTGCCCTTTCTTTCAGTCCTGGCCAAGAAAAGAATAAAACCGTAAACATGCTTTTTTTTGCTTATGGAGCATGATGATTCAGGATAACACATTTTGTCACAGTGCTGCCTTAATGATAGGTGCTGCCATGTACACTGTGCCTGGGCTTGACTTTTTAATGCAGCCCTTTTGTCCTTGTTCCGGTTTGACAATGTTACTTTTCTTTATAGATTGTTTCTGATGATTGTAGATAGGTCTCTGTGTTTGCTGTGTTCCATTTCTCTCCTGATGAGCTGTTTGTTCCAGAGAGACGGCAACCTGGCTTTTCAGGAAATCTCTATTGCAATGAATCACAGTGAGGTGTCACCTTTAGTAGCACTTCTATCAACAGCACAAAGATGTGCCAGTGAGCGAGCACGGAAAACAGCTTTAAGTGCTTCATTATTACCCTTTCCCACCACCTTTTATGTTGGGCACAATTGGCAGTCGGTCACAGCCGCACACCAAAGCATGATGCACTTCACCCAAATAAACGGATGGAGCAATAACACCTCTTGTCATTTTTGCAATATCCAACTAAGAAGAAACTAATGGCAGTCGATTGTAGAGTCGGATCTCTTTGCGTCATTTAACCCAGTCAGTATGTAGAATACTGAACAGGGTGGACTTGCCCAGAGGCAGAGATACTTCAGTGCTCCCTCTGTGGATACACACTGTAATTCACCTCTCAAAGGTGTATTCAAACATGAAGACAATTCCACAGGCGGCACGGTTGCATATAATAGAATAGAATAGAAGATTTATTGTCATTGCATTGATTACAGTGTATTAACACAAAGAAATTCAAGGTGCCACTCCTGATCAGTGCTTTAAAAAGAATAAATAATAACTAAATATGTAGCAAACAAGACCCCCCCCCTTCCCCTACATACACTTCGCTCTATCTTTTCTCTCTGTCTCTCTCACACACACCCACTCATACAGGATAAGCAATGCGGGACACTGACATTGACTCTAACATCTACCCATCCCTCCCCGACAAAACAAAACACACCCTCCCGCACACAGATGCACAATGTGTAAAATAGCTGCAGGTGACATCATCAGCAGCAGGTTACATCATGACAGGAAAGTAATGTCCAGAGGTAGTGTGAATGTTCATCACTCGGATTTAAAGACATTAGTGGACGTTACTAGATCCAGATTTGCTCCGAGGTGGGCAAACTGAGAGTGTGTGCACTAGCTGGAAATGCTTTGATTTGACTGACAATGTTATGACATTATTATGACATTATTTTTATGATTCCACTTTGTAATTGTACAGAATCCAGAAGATGAAAGACGGGTGGAAAATAACAAATATAACTGGAGGAGATCAGTTAGATTTGAGCTGTCAAACAAACACACAAAACCACACTCCACAGACACCCAAGATCACAGAGCCACCGAATAGGTTCCTAGTTAGTCACAGACTATGTTTATACAGTCAGTTCATTGGTTGTTTGGGGCAAATAAAGCTGGACTGAAAAAACATGCAAGTTGTTAAATTTACATGAATAATGGGAAAGAGTAACGTACCATACCAGTGTTTTTTTTCTTTAACTTTTTTCTCTTTTATTTGATGTTAGCTTAGTTGATTCACTCACAGGTGTATATGATAAGGCAGAGGATTGTGACGCTGCGCATACACGGGGTGGATACCAGTAGAGAGATATCAAACGGCACCAGCCTCATTTAAATCAAAATTCTGCGGCTGCTCTGTATTTCATAGTTTAAAGGACCCCCTGAAACGCGATTAGTAGAGCTCATTGCAAAGTCAGCCAGCCTCTGTGGTGCACGTAGACCCATCTTGCTAAAATATAAAAAGGTAAATGACAAGGAAGAAAAAAAACATGAGACAACCTGTTGCTTTACCTGCCTACCAACCTCCTGCTACCTGCTTGTGAAATCGGTTTAGATTATTCAGAAATACATAATGGAACACTTTCAATAGATTCTGCATAGTAACCAGAAATCATAAAAATGGTATTAAATTGCAGTAAGGTTGCAATTAACCAGTATTGATAAGGTAATCCTTTATTAATCCCACAACAGGGACATTTGCAGTGTTACTACATAGGTTGATAAATGCGTAACAAGCAAGACATAAGAGAAAATAAAACAAAAACAATCTAAACAGATTTAAACAGAGCCAAGAGTAAAATGTACACAGGACACACAGGAAATATCGATATTCCACAGTTTGGTATACATTAACATTGCAGTGAATTAGTCAGTTTTGGTGTTTGTGCTCCAGTGGCAGCAGCGTTGATTGTAAAGTCTGCCAGCAGCAGGAAGAAAGGACTGCGGCATCTCTCCCTCACACACTGCGGGTGAAGCAGCCTGTCACTGAAGGAGCTGTCCAGTGCTGTAAGAGTATCCTGCATGGGAGCGGGACATGTTCTCCATCAGGGATGATAGTTTAGCCATCATTCTCCTTTTCCCCACCACCTCCACTGGGTCGAGGGGGCATCTCAGGACAGAGCTAGCCTTCTTAACCAGTCTGACTGTTTTCATTCTTATTAATCTGCCAATTATATGAATGGTTTTGTTTCTGAAATGCCAGAAAGTTGTGAAATATATCCATAATTTCCCAAAACCAAAGGTCACATCTTCCAATAGATTGTGTTACTAACAGTGAAAGTCCTTTTCTTTGCCATCACACCAGACAGGTTTTTTTTAAACTGTGAGGCACAACTTAATGTAAGTCAAACATTGTACTCCTTCTCATAGGAGTCATAACTTAGTCACATCTTAATACACAGACATGATACATGTGTTTATATTCAGTGTGATTTCCACTGCCTGAGGATATATTCAATATATACCTCTGATGTCCTTCATGAATAAACATCCATAAATCGATCAGAGATAGAGAGACACTCTTTATACTTCTAGAACTTGCCGGAAAGTCATCATGTTTTTAAAGACACCTTCCAGTGAAAATCATGTTTCTAACCTTGTTAACATGTCAATGTGTTGTTGTTTTTTAATGCATTACAAGACAGAATAAACTGTAAACGCCATGGCTGAGCATTTCTTGCTTTGAAACTGCAGTGAGGAAGGGTGATCTCAAAAAAATGGATTCAGTCAGGCTGGGTATATGATGTCACTTCATATACACATAGCATTAATGGTGATGCACAGCCCACAGGAGAAGCCGGATGTAGCTAGTTATTGTGATTAGCTAACAAACCAGAGAAGTCAGGTGCAGCTACTTAGGGGTATGGGTCTGGGTTGAGGTGTGCGGCGTGTGTGGAGAGGGTGGGGGGGCTATTTACATATTCATGAATGCTTGAATAGTAAATGAAGTCAAAGCATAGAGCTAATATGTAAGCCATTTTAACAAGGTACTTTAACTTATTTTGCAAAAACCCCCAAACCATCAGATAATTTATTAATTCTTGAAGAGCATTTCATATAGTTTAAAACATGACTTGAGGTGGACTTCAGTTTCCTTCAATATCAAAGTAATCCAGTGATCACTGTCTTTACATCAGAGTACATTCCAAACTGGCACTTTGGAACTTTTAATGGTGCCAGTTTTCCCAAATGTAAACCAGTAGGCCTATATGCTAAGAAAATTCTTTCTGAAAAAGAAAAAAGAAAAGCATCACATCTTCACATTTGAGAAGCTTGGAGCATTTTTATTTTTACTTGGACATATTACCCAAACAAATAATTGATTCAGTGTTTCCACTGTTTTAATTTTGCAGCCGTGCACCACCACAGCAGGGAAATAAGCATCACTGCGAGTAAAAATGTGAAATAAAAATGAAATAAACATTGTAAATGCATTGTACTATCATTTAAAACTAAAACATATAGTACAGTGTTTTATAAACAATGATTATATTATGATTAAAGACATTTTAGGGCTATAACCTCAATTTGTACAACCATAGACTGATTAAAGACAAATGTAGAATTGTTGCCCAAAAACACCACAGCTGCACAAAAGATAAGAGGAAACACTGCAATTATCAAAATAGCTGCCAATTAATTTCTGTTGATCAACTAATCAGTTAATCAGCTAATTAGTTCAGGTTTGAACCACAGTATTACAGAATCACTGTAATAAGAAAATCTTAACATGTACAGAATCAGCAAGTATCAATATTATACCTTCTTTCAACTTGATTCTTGTGAATACTGATCAACGCACTGCTCATTTTCTGACATTGAAAAGGTATTTTTTTCTTGTGGCCATGTGTGGGAAGCTGTTGTAGTTGGTTAGTGTTCGTATTTTGCAGTATTGGGATAGCCTTCACCATTTTTGATGGTTTTCATTGGTGGGGAAGCAGAAATTGATTTCGAATAGTCACTTAAATTTATTATGTGTGTGGGCTATTAATAGCAAGCCATTGCCGTTCCTTTAACAGAGAGCCCATTCTCAGTTTTTTTGTTTTCCTATCTTTGCCTTGCCATCATTACTGCCCCTCCCACTCGCTATCTCTCCCTCCCAAGGCCTCTCGGCTTCATTAGCTCTGGTAACTATTAGCCTCTGCGCTGAACAATGTTCATGTCGTTCCTGCGCGTCTCTAGACTCATCAGGTCAAACATCTGTAATGACAAGGTGAGCAGTGGATATGCAGCCTCACTGAAGCTGGGGCAGATGTTTAAGGGAATGAAATATTACGCTCTTCTATTGCAGATGTTTGTACTTGCACTAATCACAGACTTGCAGGCTGTATATATCAGATAATATGGTGCTCTAATAAAAGCTTAAGAAGTGTAAATCAGTATGATAGAGCTTAATAACTGCAGAGTGTTTATTTTCCACTTGCCGTTTTCTTGATCAGTTAGAGAGACTGTCTTTTATTTCACTGGCTATTACACCAGTCATCAGCGGCATCCTGACCGCAGTGACAGATTATTACCATAATAATCCTGTCTGCTCAGTTATTGTCTCCTAAATGCTTACACTGGACCCCTCCCCCACTGCATCCACGCTGTATCCTGCTTATCAGTCCTTCTGGTGTATGCAGAGTGGCTTGGATTTCTTCTAATATTCTATCCACTGCTTCCTCAATTAATGGAACAAGCAGGAGCTCCAGTGTCATATGAGGGAAGCACTTTTATCGGCAAGTTGGAGGAGCTCAGTCTGAGTGGTTGCTGCTGGAGCTGCTGCTGCTGGTGGTGGTGGGGGGGAGTGTACAGTGGTGGCAGCAGCGTTGACGGGGATAGCATCCTCATTGCACAGCAGCCGAAGGCAGTGGAGGGAGTGGAGAGAAGCGGATGGAAATTGTGGGAGACAGAAGAGAGTAGTGGCAGGCGTTGCATCCTGAGTGCTATTTGCAATATCAGAAGAAGGTGTTCTGTGGATGGGAGTGAATTTTTTGCAAACAAGGGGGAGCTACAGCAGGAGGCGTGTGCTGCTCAGAGACAAGAGTACAGCATAGGGGAGTGGAGTAAGTGGGAAGCAATCACGAGGGAAATGGACCGACAAACTGTACTTCCCAACTCAAGTGCCCTCACTGTGGATTAAGGTGAGCGTCGGCAGCTGTATTATGGTGACGGGAGATAAAACCTACCTGATCTCAGTGACGGAGTACCTGTGGAGCAGCACCATGTGGAATACATTACAGAAAAGGCATCAGCTGTGAACTCAGGGATTTCAGCGAGGACCAGGAAGTGGCTGCAGCTTGGAGCTTGTCTCTATTTTTTCCCCCACACGTTTTCTAACCCCACAATAGTCGGGCTCCTAATGAGCAAGTCGATGTGTGGCTGTGGCTGCAGCATTATCTCCTCTCTGATGAAGAGACTGGGCCGCACAGCTTGCTGCTCAGATCTCTTCTCCAGCCATACTTCAGAACAGCTGCAGCGACTGGCCACTGGCTGCCCACCTCAACCAAAGGTAACAATGCGTCAGCGCCCACTGACACCGTATCTACATGCCTCTTTTTAGGCGTTGTTGTCACCCATGTGTGCAATGCAGGAAACACACAGGGCCTGGCAACATATTGCAGAAAGCACCGCGTGTGAAGTACAGTGTCCTTGTTGATCTGCTTTGCTTGTCCGAAACGATTTCTCAGGTATAAGAACGGCGCTACCAGGGAGAGCAGCGCAGTAATTGATTCTTTAATGGAACCAGGTGATTTAATGGCTGTCTTGCTGCCTTGACAACAGTGGACTTGCTCTCAGCTGGCAGAGTCATTTAAATGGATGCCTTCAGACTGCCTGTGGTTTACAGTGATTGCTGCCCCTCATCAATTGGAGAAAAAGCCTTCCCTAATGGAACAAATAAAAAAGCCAAACAAGATTGTGTGTATGTGAGTGCGCGCGCGTCTGAGTGCTTGTGTGCACGTGCCAGTGTGAGTGTGACTTTGCTCTATCACAGGCTTCTGTCTCATGGCCGTAGCTTCTAGGGTTCCCTCTTGTTTCATTGTTCGCTATGCACATGACTGTCTTAATAGCTGGCCGGCACTGACTGGGATTTTAAGTCCCTTCCTGAGAGTCCTTCTGGCAGCAGTCCATTCTCACAGTGGAGGAGATTGATTCTCTTAGTTTCTAAGAAGATTTATGCTCTCACGAGTAATGATAGAAATCCACAAAGGAAAATGTTGTGGTGTTATTGGGCTGTTGCATGGCAACAATTCAAATGGAAAAATAGATAATGAGTGACAGTTTTAGAGGAGGCGTAGAGCTTATAGACAAAGCCTTAATGTCACTTTTATATTGAGCAGAATTCATTGTTTTTCTGAGAAAGCATTGTCACAGAACAAAAGTACTTAACTATGAAGTGAATGTGGAAAAATGTTGTGCCTCTGTCAAGCAGCTCGGGGATTGAGGTTTCACTTTCTTCCTCTGAGACATCACAGGGCACCAGCTCTAAATAGAGCCATCGATTGATAGCGTCTGAGTTGAACTGGAGACACAAAGGTTTCAAGAAACGCAGTGTATTCATAGGATTTATAGGAAAGGATTTAAAGACTTTGGAAGAATCCTGGAAAAAGGTTCCTAATATTGCATTTATTGTCTCAAAGAATCTATAATTGCGAAAGTCAAAACTCATGAACTTATATTATATTATGTGTCATATATTGCCTTGATTCAGGAGGCAGGTATGTGTATTAATCGATTAGTTGTTTGGTCCATAAAATGTAAAAAAAAGAAAAAAAAAAGAAAAGACAAATGTCAGTCAGTGTGTGACGTCCTCAGATGTCCACAACCTTTGATTGTCCTAAAAGAGTAAAGAAAACCAGAAAATATTCCCATTTAAGAAGCTTTTTTTCTGATCTTTTTTTCTGAACTGATTATTTGTCAAAATAGTTGGGTGATTAATTTAATAACCAATTCATTATAGATTAATCATTGCAGCTTTACAGGTATGAGACAGCATTGTGTGTCTGTCAGCTGTACAACACTAATATTGGTTTGTTCAGTCTTCTCAAATGTCCCACTGTTAATATGTGACAATCTAAGTGGAGCCACCATATACATCCGCTGCTCGATCTATATCTGCCACTATGTGCTTTGTGAACAGCCAATATTTTCTTCACTCTCTCCCACTGTTCTATTAAGGTCACTTTGGTGTGATTTATTGCTCCCATTTGGGGCTGTTCAGCTCAGTCCTCTAATTTTCTTTCCTTATTCTCAAACAGGGTTTATGTGCTAGCTGTGTCCAGTAGCCTTGAAACGATCGGGCCTCTTTTTAAGTTAGGTTTCATCTTTTTCAAAGCAGGAAATCGTTGTCACACTTCAGTCCTCCAAGGATCTCAGTTTTTGCAATCAATCATCAAACACAGAAGAATCTCCTCAGAAGCCACATCAATCATTAACTTGAATGATTTGAAATCGTTATTTTTATAGATCCTCTTGTTTTTGCATATCCAACTACCAAGCTGGACATCAGGGACATATGTCAGTGGAAAACAGTTTGGTTGTTTTGACCAGAATGAATCCAGTGTATAATATTACCTCACTTACTGGAATAAGACGGGAATCTTTGTGCCCCATTAAACCACACTTTAATTATGCAAACCACTTTACTGGGAACAGTGGTGGTGACAGATGTTACATAAAGTTGGTTCTGTTACTTGTGCTCGCACGCCCTTAAAAATTCTGACAAAACTGTCTTTAATTGGTGAGAAAGTTTTGTCTCATTTATCCTTCAAAACAGCGTTCTCGACCATTTTAAATAAAGCTCTTATTCACTGGCAGCCAATTTAAGGCCAGGAAGTCCCACGATTAATGGGACATGATAAATGGAGTTCTGCCGGCTGTAAAGGCTGTGCAGTGGCAGAAATGATTCCCCTCTTTTATATGATGACCAGTACCGAATGTTTGAGGATGTGGCTCCTAAACCTTCAAACATTCACACTTTTTACACTTCACAAAAGTGTAAGGTTTACAGGACTCTAATAACAGAATATGGCATAAATGGAAAATAATATTCATAGGTATATTTTCATTAGTGTATAATCACCTTAAAATAAGAATTATGTTTTTGTGGCCTTGAGAAGGAGAAGTTTATATCTACAGAGGATGTGGGTCCTCTTCCATGGACTCCACCATGTGGCACTACCATTTTACTATATAAATTTTCTTACTTGCTGACTTGCAGGCTGGTATATAGGGTATATATCGACTACTATTTGTTTTCATGAATGTGTCATATAAACAAGAATTAAAAAAATCTTTAAATTTGTGTTTTACAAGAATTGTGTTTGAAGATGTGCTCGTAATGAGAATCTGCAGTGGAAAATGACTACAAATACAATGTTTTTGGTGTAAGTAGAGTTCAGTGGGTTGCAGTTGGACTGTAAGTAGATCAGACCTCATGACTGATACTGAACAGTTAGAATGCTCAAAATGGCTCAAGAAACCCTAGAAATAACTTTGCAAAAAC
The DNA here is from genome assembly GCA_027495735.1 of Lutjanus campechanus. Taxonomy (NCBI): domain Eukaryota; kingdom Metazoa; phylum Chordata; class Actinopteri; order Lutjaniformes; family Lutjanidae; genus Lutjanus; species Lutjanus campechanus. The sequence goes on from JAJHUR010119750.1 coordinate 10,323, forward strand.
TTAGAGCTGTTATCAGGCGATTTACTTCCAGCCCAAAACATTACAACCCTGACCAGATCGTATCTCAGACTGCCTTTGGGTATAATTTGATTCAGCAGTGATGGTTTAATGCTGTAGCTTAGCTGTGTTAATAAAGATCTTGTATTGTAGCTCATAGACAAGGTTTTACTGAGTTGTTTTGGTTTCATTCAAGGCTGCATGATACAGGAAAAAAATCATACTGTGACTAGTTTGACAGATGATCAAAGATTAGTGGGAATGATCATTTTTGCAACACGGTTTTAATTTTCACTAAAAAAACGATTAAAATTATGATGATGTGACTTTCGTTGGGGTCTTGACAAACAAACATGCTTTCTTACATCTGGAGAACAGGATTTGTAGGCCTACAAAAAGGGGCATCTCTGCAGCACTGCAGTGCTCAGAACTCATCATTGTGCTGTTGTTAAAAATTAATTAATCAAATAATTGCAGCTTCAGTAATTTGGATATTGCACTTGGCCAAATTTTGATAATATTTCAATTAATTGTGCTGCCCCAGTTTCAGTAGGTAGCAGGTTAGCTACTGTGATGATGCTGTCCATAGAAAGTTAATGCATACCTGTTGCCCATCCGTCACAGCATGCGGAGAACTCTACATCCACCCAAGAGGAGCACACTCTTACTGAAGTGCCCCATGTTGAGTCTCCATACAGGGCTAAAGTAATATCTGTTGTACCACAGCTGTGGCTTTATCTCTGAAGTGCCAACTTGGCACCACCCACTGAAGAAATCCCCCCCCTCACCATCAGCAGCTACACCAGGGACTGTCTGGATGTATGTCACACTTGCCAGTGAGTGAGCGCTGGCCACACTTTATCAAGGCTGGTCCACATACATCTTATTATTCTAAGAAAAGAGAAAATCTTTTGGCCACAAAGCATTTATAATAACATGCTTTAGGACACAATTAAAGAGATTCTGTATAAGTTGGCGTGCCACAAAATATTTAGCCAAGAAACAGGATGAGCTTCCATTTCTTTAAAACTTTAAAAGAAGTGAAACTTTGTTGTTGTTTGTTGCTGCATTAATATTTTTAGCTACTTGGGAGCTGTGAACAAAACTGACATATTTATAACTGGCACATTTATAAACTTTTATGGTGTTCATGTTAGCAAACAGTTGTGCATTTACACATCTAACAGACTTGGATTCAACAGACGTTCAGCTGGAGTTTGTTTTTTTTGGCCACCTTACAAACAAAAGTCCGGTATTCATTCACTTTTTAGCTCCGCTCTCCTGAGGGAAATATTTTTCTTTCAGCTGCTCCACCATGCCTGTCTGTTTATGTCTAGTTTGCAGGCTGGAAAACCAAAACAATGAGCTGAATGATGCTAAAACTCATCATAGAGCTGAACTGCCTATTTATATTGTTAATGTAAGATATTGATCAGAGCATCTTTTAATTATTGTCTGTTTGAACATTTTGTTGACTGGCAACCAAGCTAAAAAAGTAGAAAAAGTTAAATAAAATAGATTAAGTTGTGTGTTTGACTCTAAACCAGACACACGTCTTTGTTTTTTTAAAAATACTTTATTGTTTCAAAGTTTATCATCTTCCAAACAATTGTTTACTTCTGAGTCCATTGCACATTTTTAAAACCATTTGAACAAAATCATAAATAACAGACAATAAGTGAAAGATACAAACTCAAGTAGACTAAAGAAAAGGAAATAATGGGAGAGGGGAGGGATGGGACGTGGTAGGAGAGGGGGCGCTGGGACTGGGGATGAGGAAGAGGTACCTGTTTATTGCAAATGTTGGGCTACATTGAGATAATGTGTAATTAATATGTTGAACACATGTCGTCGTGATCATAATCCCTTAACACAGAAAAGAAATATTGTTTTTCTCTGTGTTTGCTCTGAGGCTTTCTTTCTCTTGGGCACCTGTGTCACTAGTTTGGTTCAGGAGACACAAATTCACACCTGCCCTCCCCAGCTTCCCAAAGCTATTTCTGTCCACTCATAGCTCTTGCAGGACTAAGAATAGCGACTGATGAATGAAACTTGTGTACGCAGTATTACATGTGCCAAGTCTTTGTTCACTACAAGTGTTGCTGGAAATTCGTCTTTCTGTGTGTTAACTGGCTCAAAACACTCCAGACACTTAAAAGGCTCCAATAGAAGAACAATTTTTGTAATTCAACCAGCTGCTATTCAGAAACATTTTTTTTGCTTGCCATTTAAAGGGGTGTTTGAGTCAAGGAAATATGCAATTCAAGGTTAATTGATGGCTTAGAAAAAAACCTTTTGTAAATACTTTTTTTTCCAGCCACAATTGAACAACATCACTAAAGCTCCCGGCCAGTACATGAATCAAAACTTAGTTACGTTTGCCTTGTTTCATCAGCAGCAACATGCTTTTATTGTGCGTCAGTTTCTGTCATCCTGTTTGCACCACTCACGATTGTTTGAACAACAATAACAGCAAAACAAATTTCATGCTGTGTTTAGGAAACTAATTACGGAACCTCGGGTCGTTCCGGTAAGAGGCAGGGACAACTTTAGCTATTCATAGCCTTCCTCTTCTGAGCTCACAGCAATAGACTGGCAGTCCCAGGGGTGGGGGGGCTGTGCAATCTGAGATAGGTCTAATGCTTCCCACCACCGCACCGGGACCATACAGCAAAGACAGGGAGAAGCCTTACAAAGGGACCAGTGACTTTTCCTTCAAGGTCAAAGCAATTGGTTTTCAACTGAGACAGATAAAGTATGTGAGCCTCCCAAAAATATTTTCTCATCTCGTATGTAGTGCATTGAGGAGATTTGGAACTGCAGTCTGCATAGCTGATCCTTAATTTGTCACAGTTAAGATTAGCTTGAGGCCTCATGCGGGCATTTAAATGGCCCATTGGCACCTTTTAGAGCTACATTAGCTAAGATTATGTTCAATTCAACAGACAAAAATAAACCTCTCCTCAGTAATGTGTGTGACTAATAGAGAACCTCTGACCTTATGTGCCTGATAGTAGTCTGACTCACATGAACTAGGCAGTTGGAATAAGCCTGCCATTGATCCGTTATGTTAGTCTTGTTTAGATGGTAACCCTAGATTTGCAAAACTCTCGCACATGTGCACTTTCAGCATAGGTTTCAAGAAGTCAGGTCATATATGTAGTATAAAGAGCCACAAAGTCCACACAGGTGACAGCTGTGGCAAGAGGCATTATGTTTTTGGATCATCCCTTTTTTGTGAACGTGATAGCTCAAGAAAGCCTCGAGGGAATTTCTTCAAACTTGACACAAACGTCCAGGATGTGCAATATTTGTTAAAGGTGAAATGTGAAAAGTATTGTGGTGCTGCAGAGATGTCCTGGCCAACACATCATTCTTTAAACTTCAGTTTAATACAGGTCCCTGAAAAAATAACACACCGTAATTGCAAATTGTAATATTAGTCAAAATATTTGCAATGAGATATTTCTTCAAAATTGATCAGCCCTAATTTAGGTTTAGGAAAAGATCATTGTTTGGGTTAAAATAAGACAATTTTGAGTACATTGTCACACAGGAAAATGAACAGTGGCTTTCTGGCAGAAGACCCTGAAGGCAAAACAACGTAAATAGAATTTCACAAATCAAGGGTTATCGTTTTACCGTTTCAATGCCCTTTGCTACATGAATCCTCTGAGCTAGCAAACTACACACTGAAAATGGCAAGTTAGCTTAACCTGATTGCTAATGGTGCGAACACAAACAAGCTAGAAGCTGCTACCTTTTCTTTTGTGGGGGATTTAGCAGTCTTGATGCTAGGGCTTGTCTCCCTTCATGCAAATGTTTCACCAAAACAACAGACACTGTTTTACAGTCGCTGCTTCCTGGGCTTAACCCTGCCGGAGAGATGATTGTGATTGTGATAAAAAAAAAATGCAAACAAGCCAGAGTGTTATGCCCCTATTCCAGAGTGATAATGGGTTGCCACACTGGTAGCATTGTGGAGATAGCGATAGCCTGATAGTGAACTGCCAAATGTAACTAGTCTGTAAATCAGGAGCATAAAAGCTTAAAACCAAAAAGTGGTCTACTTTGTGAAATCTATGACCATAATATGAGTTTAAATCACAGCGGACAGAGTTATGTGACATGAGGGAAGTGTGTGTTCAACTATAAAAACTGTTTTAGCTCCCTTTGTGATACATAGTAGTTGGCATATGGCTTGCAGAATATCTTATTTATTTAGTCTTACAAACATCACTGCTACTGCAAAAGTCAGCACAGTTGGTGCCTTTGCATAAAGAAGCTCTAGTGGGGCAGCAACTAACGATTATTTTAATCCAAATCCAAATAAATCCAAATCAGTTATTTTTTCAATTAGTTGTTTGGTCTATAAAAAGTCAGAAAGTGGTGAAGCCCAAGATCACGTCCTCAAATCTCTTTTTGCCCAAAACCCAGAGATATTTAGTTTACTGTTAAAGAGAAGTTTAAAAAAATCATATTTCAGAAGCTGGAATCAGAGGATTTTTACTTTTTTCTTGAAAAATTACTCAAATCGATTAATCTATTATTAAAATAGTTTGTTATTAATTTGTTCATTGATTGATAATTGATTAATTGTTGCAGCTCTACGCTCTAGTACTCATTTCTTACACCTTGTCTTACAGCGTCACATGTATTGGTGGAAGTCATTGATGCTAAAAAGCTTTAAGGATGGAACTGCTTTGCATGCTACCTACTCAGCCCACTGCCACTTGGACCCAACAAATCCATGATTCACACATCCCACTTACCTTTATTTACATAAGCTTAGTAGAAGAAAAATTCTGTATCAAGTTGGTTTTTATTTTTTTGGTACTTTTAAGCTGTCTGTGTTTGAGCTCATGTCCTGGCTTCAGAGTTCAGAGATTTAGATGTTACAAAAGCCCAAAGCATAGAGGAAGAGTGCCTATAGAGAATTATAGTGAAGAGAATATATAGTTTTTATTGTTATAAAACATTGAATCATAGTGGTTATAACTGAGCGATTGTAACTCACTACTATGATGAGTTTGTCACCCAAAAGCCAGTATTTGTTAAGAAAAACACTGGCAGCTGTTAGTGAATGCTTGGCACTTGCATTCAAAGATACTGCCTGTGAAAAAATGGAAACATGACTTGCAATCTAATCCATTCCATAAATACTTTTGCCATCTTTTTAAACATGGACCATCTTTGGATGGGGGGTGCCAGCAGTTTCTTTAGCAGAATGTAGCTATGTCAACAGAGAAAGCCAACGTTAACAATTGTCCTCCTTTTTCTTTTTTTTTTTTTAGCAGACAGACAGTGATCGAGCCTTAGATGCAACAATTTAGGCAATTTGGTGACAGTGTGTGGCTTTGTTGCTGCTTTAAATCCAGATGGATTGGGAGTGACAGTGACAACTGTGATTTTGTGTCCTGTTTGGTAGATTTGCCAGATGTTTGAAAGAGTTCAGTCAGTCATATTTATGTAGCCCCATTATCACAAAATTGCCTCAGAGGGATTTACAGTCTGTACAACATACAATGAACACCCTCTATCCTCAGACCCTCAATACAGACAAAGAAAAAACTACAATACAATTAATATTATAATACCATCTGTTTTTTCAAGCTGCCCTGTGATCCTTTGGAGAAGATTGCACAGGAGACCTGTGCAGAACTCGTATTTGGAGGGTTTAGTGGAATATAACACAAAGTAATGAATCAGTGCTCCCAGTAGAACAACCTGTTAACTTTTTAATTAGCTCCTAGAAATACAGAAAAATACAACAAGAGTTTGGATTAGAGCACAATTCGAGGCATGTAGACATACAGTAGGGGGTGTAAGAAAATATCGATACACTTCAGTGTCATGATATTGTGTTCAATACTGTATTGATTCTCCAACCATTGTATTGTGATATCATGATTCATGGCAGTGGTTCATTTTGTGTTGCATTTAAGCTCACGACTGCTAGATAGAAGTGTTATCTATCTTAACTGTTCTGACCACATAAAACAGTTTTTAGCTCAGATTTTATGCACATGGTGGTGTGTTCTATTATGCCAGTTCTACTATGCTATTTCCTAAAATAAGATTAAAAAATAGCGATATATCACCTTGCAATAATTTGTATCATATCACCAGATTCTTGCCAGCACATGGACTTAACATGAAGTGGTGACTTTTACAGGGTCTTTTATGTGGGAGACCCTTGGTTGGTTCTAATGACATTAACTTTCAACAAACAACTGTGATAATGACCCAGTTGACAATGTTGTCTAATATACTAAACACTAATGAGTCAGTAAATGTCAGCTGAACTAGAAATATATAGGTTAGTATGTCAGCCGGGAATCATTCAATAATTCAAGCCACAATAGATACTGTTTCTTAGTTGTTTTCATTATACAGTTTTAACAACACAAGTTTATATTGTAAAAAACCTCTTTAGAAAATTTTATCAAGCTTAAAGAACCGTTTTTTGTATGATCATCTCCACCCAGGTGAGGTCTCCAAATTGGTGTCTGAAGAGAAAAAGCAGAAGTGGTGAAACCCAAGTTGTTGCTGTGAGTGTAACAATGGGGTCATATCATCTCAACTAGCATGCCTGGTCACTTCATGCCATCGTGTTAGCTGTCAGTGATTGAACGACATAGTAATATGTTGCAGCATCATCATATGCCAGGCCTATTTGATTACTTTTTATTTTTCCAAATCTGGCTGTTTACAAAAACTTGAAGTGCCAAAGGTGCCGATGTTCACATTTCCTGTGTCTGCCGTGTAAAGTTAGGAATTTAAATGTGTAAAACAATGCACCTTTTATTTTGTCTCCACTTCATTAGCTTTCACAATTTTGAAAAGAAGCATTAAGCACAGAAATATAGGAAAAACAATCCACCTTTGTAATCCTAGATTAAAGGCAGCTTATTGTTTTAATAAACACAATGTTGCATTTAAATTCAGTTTGATTCTCCTGAAGCCCCCATGCTTAAACAGCCTGAGTTATAACTTTTTAATTAAAAAAAATCTTAACAACAGGCATTACCATTGAATGAGCTAATTAGCCTCTCTCTCATTTGAAGAAATAATTTATTCAGGCGAGTATTTTTTTTTTCATATTTACATATCATTGATCCGGTCTGGATTAAGGTTGTTGATGGCCCGGATTTCACGCCAGAAGCTGGCAGTTGAATAGGCCTGATATATGCAGTCAGGTACCTGTAATTGCAGGCACATATGGACTGAAAGAAACTTGGCTCAAGAGGGTTGATGCTTTGATGGTGACAGATTAACTCTGTTGCTTGAGTTGGCTCCTTTCCTGCATTGCACAGTGTTGGAGGGAGAAGCTGTCTCATTGTAGATAAAGCTCTGCTGCCTATCTTCCAGTTTTACATATAGTTTGAGACATTTTCAGAAGCTAGCTCTGTGGCTTCTGTGTTTTTTTCAGCAGGGTTGACATAAACTGCTGAAATGCATAGCGGCAACATAGCAGATTTAGACGATACACAACATGTCTTTCATTTCTCCGGAGCTTGTAGACTAGACACAAGTCTTAAGGACAGGCATTGGACTTGCTTCTGGTACATATAAGCCATGTTTTGCCTTTGTATTTGACAGATTGGACTTTGTTTATTGGCTTTGCTGGAGGCTGGAGCACTAGTAGCTCTCAAGGCTTTTTCTGCCCATCCAACGCTGTGTGATCTGAAGCCAAACACAATCACTCCCACCTTTTTTCCTTGTCTGCTGCTGAGCAGCAATAATATGTCTCCAGGAGCAAACGTTAAATTATTTTAATTCAGAGGTAAGAATAGAATATGAAGACGACATTCACGCTTTCTTTTGGAGGGGGAAAGCAGTGAACATGCGTTTGTGTGTATGGAGTGATATCTAATAAGACTCATTTTTTTTCTCTTCAGTGTTTTTATGATTTTTGCATCAGAAACAAAAACTGAGAAGAAGAAAATAATTAACATATGCTCATCATCTGTGTCTCTTTTCCCCTCCTTTTTTGTGTCTCTTTGCAGAATGCCAAGCCCTTCTCCTCCTCAGACAGCCTAGCGAAGGTCCAGGAGGTAGCAAGCTGGCTTTTGGAAATGAACCAGGATCTGCTGTCGGGGGGCAGCAGCAGCAGGCGGAGTCGAGGGCCGGGGGGTCCGGCAGTGCGAGGTAACGCCTCCTCCACCGCCCGGGCACCTCAGCAGGCGGCAGAGGAGGGTGATGAGGATGAGCACATGAACCGGGTAGTCGAGGAGGAAGAGCAGCTGCAGCAAAGGGTAAGGCCACAGTCAATGAATAATATTGTCACACAGGGGGCTTTAAAGTTGGTGGTAATTTTGAGAAGAATCTTTAATTTAGTTCTAGTAACATACTGAACGTTGTAGTTAAAGTCACGTTTTAGTCCTTGGTTTTGTTTTGTTTTAGTTAAGATTTAGTCTGTTGTTAACTTTAGTCAGTGTTTTATTCATAATTGTGTCAGACAGTTTTATGTCGCTGTAATGGATTTCTCCTGGCTGTAAAAACTCCATAGAGAAGTAAATATAGCTTGAACTATGTGTTGAGTCATTTAGGCTGAGAATGTGTTACTGACATTCTTTTATATCATATAAAAATGAATGCATAAGTCATTATTGATGCGTTATTATTGGTTATGTTTATTTCCTGACAAAACAGACTTTTAATATATTACTGAGTCTTTTGCTAAATTCCACATGAGGATTCACTCAGTATAACTCAATTTAATATATCAGGAGTACAAATCTCCAAACTGCGTCATCAAGGTATACGAGCATAATCTGGGAAACATCACCTTTATTCACTTTATATGGAGCTTAAATTAATACCAAATTATTTTAAATGTTCACAGAATGAGTTAGTGTCTGTTAATGAGTTGTAAGAAATCATAAATTATTATTAACTGTCTCTGTTAAATTTAACAACATCCATGCAGAACTTTGAGCTATAATAACATTACATTTAGTCCTAAAAGGGAATTAATATACGTTATCAAATCAATTGACTTACGTAACTGATATTTGGCTTTGCAGACACTGAGGGACGGTGTGTTTTCAATTTGGTTGTGGTTTTTTCCCCCACATATCTTTAACCCACAAGGCGCTCCGTCATCATTGGGAATGATGCACTCTTGTTTTCGGTTAAGTGTTCACAGGCAGGTTGTCTTTTCCAACCTTACAGGCAGTAAAGCAGTAGAAAACGAGGTACACACTTTTTAAACTAACTTTCAGTAGACCAATTTCGCCTCATCTTCACTCAAGAGAGCATAATGAAGACAGATAGTAGAGGGCATTTGCTGTAGACCTGCACTGTGGTAACTAAGTAGGAACTTTTCGGCAAGTAAACGGTGCAACAGATTGAGTTTTTCATCACTTTTCCTCTGAGGCGTTGTATTTCTTTGTGTGGCTCTTCACAGCCTGAGGCGTCGCAGGTTGATGGTGAGAGAGAACCACCATGGGAGCCAAGCGAGTCGGGAGCCAGGAACGGCCCTCGGGGAGACGAGGAAGGGGAAGAAGACGAAGAGGGCCCTCCGAACGAAATGAATGGAGGACAGAAAGGGGCCCGGTGGATGTGGGGCGCAGAGCAGAGGCGGCTGCGAGGCCAGCCGCTGGGCGAGGAGGACGAGGAGGAGGAGGAAGAGGAGGAGAACAACAACAGCAGCAGTCACCAAGAGGAGGAGGAGGCGGAGGAGAGGACAGAGGGTGGGGAGGAGCAGGGGAGGGAGGAAGAGGAGAGGGAAGAGGGCGAGGAAGAAGAGGAGGAGGATGAGGACGAGGAGGAGATGGACCAAGACAGCGATGACTTTGAACATTCGGCAGAGAGTGGCAGGGAGGAGGAAGAGGAGGAGGAAGGAGAGGGGGAGGAAGGGCTGCGGTCTCCCTCTCTCAGGAACAATGTGTCTGCCCCCAATAACAACCTGGACTCCAGTTGTACACACCAAAGCTCTTCCAACAAGAAGGTAAGCACAGCTGCTGTTTGTTGAACAGTTTTTATTGGAACTGCGGAAGAAATAGTCCCTGTGTAAACACTTCACAGTGAGTTCTGTGAAGCCTCCAGAGGTAACAGGGAACCTGTTTCAGGAAGAGAATTTACTTTCGTTTTTTAAATACCATGCACCACAAGCAAAAATCTATTCACCTCCTTTGTATTAGGGTGAAAGCAGAGATGCATACCCCAAAACTTGGGAACATAAAACTATTTGCATGGCTGGATATAGCTAGACTTAAATGAGAAAATGACTCAGTGAACTGACACTTTAGGACACTGCTGCAGGCAGCAGTCACAGCAGTTTCAGAAGAAGCTCACAGGCAGTGTTTGGTTATTATCACATCACTGCTGTGAAAACACAAGTTACTGCTCTGATATATTTAAAACAACAGCTCCCTCTTTTGGCTTAAATGTGTCACTGCACAGCACTGCACAGTGATGCTGTGTTTCCTTTAACAGCCGGTGACCAAAATCTTCCCAGTGGTAGGAGTAGGATGTTGAATCTATATTATATATTTGAAAAAGCAAATATAGATGGATGACAGATTAAGATTAAAGCCTGAATTGTTGAGTGGATTTGAGCTCACAGATCACAGATCTTCAGAATCCTGGTTAAGTCAAAGTACAAGAGACAAAGTTTGTGATATTAAGTGATGTTGATCTTGAGATTAATCTTGAATGTGATCTCCCTCACCTGAGGGCAACTGAAAACATGGCAGCTGTAGATGCTTCTAAACAGGCAGGGGATCATGATTTGGCCCCACTTGCAAATCAATGCAAAATTATTCTGCGTGATCACTTTTATCTTTTTATGATCCTGTTGGGAGTGGTTTCCTTCAGGGTGACAGCGTCTCCATCCACAAGTCTTTCCGGTTAATAAGCATGTAAATGAGGTGACTCAGTCGGCTGTGATATTCACAGTCACCAGATTTCAACACAACTGAACACCTATCGGAGACTGTGGATTGACATGTTACACAGCACGCAGTGTTTCCCACACAGGTTTGTTAACTGCAGCCCAGGCATTTTTTATTTTTTACTTTTTATCGGCCTGAGAGAATGCTGTCATCCACAATCGATTTAATAGTGGACAATCTCCCTCACTCAGCCCCTCCTGTACCTGCTTGTTCTGCTGTGTGAGAAGGGTCTAACAGTTACTGACAATGGCACATTTTCTGCAGAGAAACAATGCGAGAATCTCTTGTTCATTGTAGGTTGACTTGCGCAGTTGTTTTGTAAAAGCTTGTAAGTGCACCTGGTTGGTGACGATGTCATCTGGTACCATATTGGTTTTGATTGTTTTGATAAACGGTGTCATTAACGGCAAGCCTCCTCCACACATTGCTCACCTGCTGCTGTGAAAATGGAATTGCAAATATAAAAAAAATCCAAAATGCATCTTTATGAAATATACTGCTGATGAAGAAAGTTGACCAGACAGTCTGTGTGCAGTAAGAGGTGTGTAGGTTTGTGTGTGTGGAAAAGAAGTGAAGAGAAAAGCAGGGTAAACAGATTGTGAGTAAACACTAAAATAAGGTCATTCTGTGGGAAACCCTGCAGGACTCTCCACCACCATCATCAAACTACCAAATGAGGAAATATCTCGATGATGAATGGAATAGAGGAGTATCTCCTTCCCACTGTAAAGTCTCGACGACTTGTAAAGGCCCATCCATCCACTGCATGATAAAAAAAGATTTTTAACCTCTTCTCAAGTTGCCACTCTGTTTTCTAATCCAAATAAAGATGGTAGCTGTTGGTTACCTGGAAAAGAAGCAGAGTTGCAACTTGAGAAACTGGTTAAAAATCTTCAGAGTAAAAGTTACTTTTTATTGTGTAGCAGACTGAATATGTTTTTATCCAGCTGGATAGACGAGACTCTAATGATTCTGGAAGTATCTTCAGATCAATGGCAAGTGCTGCATAATTACCTTCTGGATATTTCTCTTTCAGAGATGGTGATGCTTTCCACTGTGACTCATATAGATATAATCCTAATACGTAAGCTATTAAAATCTATTCCAAGTATCACTGAATGTATTGAGGCAGCTCTTTCTGGCCTTTTTCACCAACATGGAACCAATTTTGTTGCAGCTTGGCATCTAATTTTTAACTGTTAAGAGCATCTAGACCAAAATAAATTGGAAATTGGAAAGACTGCTCTGAGCTATAATCAAAAAAATTGAAGGTTCCTTGACTTGAAGTGTGAACCAAAGTACATTCTGTAGGTTGAGACATATCACAACATTTTGAATGTAAAGATGATGTAAATCACTTTGAACTGCTGCCATCAATGCCAAAAAGTATTTTGGTATTTATTTATTCTTTACACAATTTTATTCCTTTGCAAGTACATTGAAACCATTAAAAAATGGTGTCAAATTCCTTGTGTGTATGTACACATATTTACCCAATAAAGCTGACTCTCACAACTCAGTACAAGGAAAACACACAGGAGGACATAAATGGATAAATGCTGATTTGCAACATTTATCACCAGTTGCAATAAAGCAGCCACAATGTGTGGTCACAACTGCAAAATTATTGGAAAAAGAGATTAACAGTGACCACAATCACAAGTAAGTTAAATGGGTTGTAGTCCTTCTTTGCATCTTGTCTCACTAGTTTGATCATGTGCTGTATTCTAGGAAAAGGTTTTTCTGCAGTTGTGATAGAGGAAAGACAGCACAGTGTAAAACAATCATAGCTTTACAGCCTCCCTGTAAATGCGTCACTCATGTGTCGAATGTACAGAAGCTTTTTTTAGGAAATGTTAAAATTTCAAACACGTTCGTGCCTCACTGATTGATTGCTGACATGATGAGTGATGATTGTGGCTTGAGATGCAGTAGAGCTTGATGTTGAAAAGACACGTGTGACACATTGTCAAATCTTTCCTCAGTAACAGAATTAATGTGCCCGGTTCAAAACCCCTGATGTAGCACAGCAGCAGTATTTGGATGTTGGTGCTGGTGTCTCGTTTCAGTGATGACTGATGGCACGACTCTTTGTTGAGTGTGTTTCAGTGGCCTTCACAACGCCTGTATTTAAAAGATGAAAATGGAGTTGGCCAAGATGTTTTGTAGAAGCTAGGGATTGTGTTCATAATTTGCAGTGTGCTTGCAATGCACTGACATAGATTTCGACAAGAGAAATGCACTAAATCAAAGTGCTAAGATTCCTAATCATTATGGATATGTCATGCTTGTATATTTTTAGGCCTCAAGATTCCATTGTTTATAATAGCCTGTTGTAACACGTGAGCTGTTGGTGTATCAGGATCACTTCAGCAGATGGTGAATGGTGACTGTTAAGAATAAAAACCCTCCCACCCTCATTTAAACTACTAACTATATTCCTAACTATATTGTTCATTAGTGTATTTTGTATACAAATCTGGAGCAGCATCAGCCGCAGTAATCCAGCATCTGTCCTGTTTAGATTTGAACCATTATAGTTTTCATTTGCAACATAATAACAAAGGCAGAGATTTGTATTATGTGTAATTTAACAAAACTTGTGTGAACAATTGGCCTCAAGTACGCAAATGCAATTTGTAAAACCATACAAGTAGGGTGTCACACTTTCAATTTTTAATTTCAGAAATTGAAATCTAAGGCAGAATCAGTGATTCTCCCAGTATTTCTTTCTCTTTCCACCCCTGCCTACTCAGGGTTATGCCACATGTTCAGAGAAAAAACAAAACAAAACTTCAAAGATGACAGTCTGTCAGTTGTCAGTGCATAAAACCAATGATCTGCTGGGCTTCAGAAGTCAAGACTTGATAGTCTAACAGTGGCACTAGCTGTCAGGGCTAAAAAAAAAAAAGTTTAAATTGAAAAATTGAATCGAGACCTTAAAATTGAAAGTCAAGCGCATCCTGCGCATATGTCTGGAAATGTTCATTAATGCAAATGCTATCTGAGAGTAAAGAGGAGAACTTTTCGAGTTTAGAGATTGACGTCCGGCTTTCTAAGAAGTAAAGTCTATCATTTTAGCAGTGACAGCACTGGAATTAAGGGACTTTCTAAAGCCAAGTAATGGGAAGAAATAAGAAGTGATGTTAATGCTGTGTCACTTGAGGGTCGTACTGTCACTTAAAGGAGAAATTGTTAGATATAGAAATGGGTTTTTAAAAAGTCTCGCCACAGCAATCCAATGGATGACTGTAACAGGACGAGTGGGTCGAGTGAAGTCTACATGATGGAGATCGATGCCATAATAGGTGAAGTTGCACCGTCAGGCACTGCAACAGAGGATGTTCCCCTGGACAGACACTGCATGTAAAGATATGTCCAATAAGCCTGACAGTGATGGTAATGATGATATCGTTAGGCTTTATGAATAAACCTAGTATTATAATTTGAATTGCAGAGTCAAACAGGATCATGTCACCATGATTATGAAGCGTAATTTCAAAAGAATTCATTTGTGAAAAACTTTGACTAATTGCACATGACTGCGAGAGGTCTGGACACTCGTAAATCGTGTCCGTACCTAAGAGAAAATTATAGATAAGATAAAATTGATGAAAAAATTTCCAAGCTCTCCTTAATCACTCATGCAAACCACTTAAGAACGCATCTGTTTGTACAAGTGGTTCCTGCATGTTTCATGCTGTATATTGTATCATACATTCTTCTAAATGCACCAGAGGCAACATAGAGGACAGCAGAGATAATGTGCCCGTCTCAACAGACACTAATGACTAAAGCTGTGACAGATTTGCCATCAGCAGTGAAGTCTCATGACCAGTGTGTTGCTCTCTACACACCCTCCTGACAAAAGGAAGCTGTGCAGCAATTGAGTTCAATGATTGCTGTTTAGGAGCTGTTTGTCTCTTAACTGACACCATTGTTTCCTGTATTATGTCATACCTGTGGTCTTAATATGGAGTATGGACTGTTGTAATGTGTGTCTGAGCCTTTGATGGAGGTATTGCCCTTGCTTATATTGTCCTAAATATAGCAGTTAGTGTGAATTTGCTTGTGTGTGCCTCTCATCATCTGACACAGCTGTCAGAAAGGTTTGTCAGGGTCTTAGTGGCTGTAGCATGCCAACTGGCTTTGATGTTGAATGTACACATTTTGTTCAGCTGTGGATCTTGTATGCTTGGAATTGGGAGTGGTGTAGAAAGAGCAGATCGACATTTATCGACAGCTCAGCTGAGAAATGTAAAACCTGGGAGAGGGAAACCTCTATAAATAATTTCTCAGAATTAACATTTCATTGTTGCAAAAGTCAGATTCATCAGACATTTGTACACTCAGGGTGTTTTTTAGGTGTAATGTACTGGTGTAGACGGTGGAAATTTCTACTGTCTTACTTGAATTCTGTTTTTCCAGGCACTCAACTCATATGGGAGATTGTGACAAGTGTATTTTATGAAGTACATGCTTTTTATTTTCGCTGTGAGACCTGATTCCAGGGTCTATAAATACGGAGAGACTTTTGAGCCTACTTCTGTAGCACTTTCCAAAAAAACATAGGTGTTGAAAGTGCTGTACAAGATGTAAAAACAGAAAATAGAAATGATTGGATGAAATCAAGTAAGAAAATAACCCATAATTGTCCTGCGCCAGAGTCTGCTAGACCTGAACTGAGCCACACCTTTTCAAGCTGTCTCTGTCCAGTTGGCTGGTCCGCACCAGGGTTTGATTTCCAGCTTTCTCAGCAGCCCAAACAACCTGCACAAACTGGGCAAATGAGCCGGGGTCCTTTTTTTACCCAACGAAACTTGGTAGGTGTGAAAGCACCCCATTTGTTGTTAAGGGTTGCCAGTGGCCATGTAATTTGTGTCCTTGTTCATTCCCTGAGCTGCTTTTGCAAATGAAAACCTGAATATTCAAAAACAGACCTGCTGTTAGCTGATGATGAGTTGATCAAAAGTTTGGACCCATCTTCTCATTCAATATTTTTTCTTTACTTATTTTTTCTTTTCACATTTTAGATAAATACTGGAGACTCTTGCACATCGTCTTCTGTACTTTCAATCAAAGATTTAACATTGTTGTTATTAAATCTTTGATTGCAAGTTACTGTTGGTATAATCTGAACCATTTCTTCTAAAATAAATATAGAAAAAACATTGAATGAGAAGTCTGTCCACTGTATGGGTACAGTACTTTACCTTAGTGTGAAACCAGCATTACGAGTCTTAAAATTCAAATGCATTTATCATCTGCAGTGGATCTGTTCACTACAACCTTATTAGTTTGGTAAGTAAGTATAACTTGATTCATATTTATTCATACTTTTCAAAACTAGCGTTACAAAGAACTTAGTAGTAGTCGTAGTAGAATATAGATTGCCTTCATATAAGTTACATATCTAAAGGTCCTGTTCCCATAGATCACATTCACGCAGCCTCTCAAAGTATGATATGTGCATTTTGACAGCTGCAGTACGTATGTGTCAGACAGGGGGCAACAGGGTTGTAGTCGTGGATCATTACCCATGTTTGGATCAAGAATTTGTCGGTCTGTGTGGGGTTAGGTGATAACTTGATGCACAGTATGTGTGGCAAACACAAAGAAATACATTTGTAAAAGTGTTAAAAGGTGAAGCAGAAGTGTAAAAACTCATAATGATGTTCACCTTTCTGTGCATGTTTTTAGCATGTCCTTGGTG
Source organism: Lutjanus campechanus (assembly GCA_027495735.1). Classification (NCBI taxonomy): domain Eukaryota; kingdom Metazoa; phylum Chordata; class Actinopteri; order Lutjaniformes; family Lutjanidae; genus Lutjanus; species Lutjanus campechanus. The sequence continues at coordinate 26,934 of JAJHUR010119750.1, forward strand.
AGGACAGATTGTGCTCCAGGTGCTGCGGGTTCAAGTCAACAGAATTAGATGCTTCACCTCCTCTTCTTACTTGACACTCTTGTCTTTTGACCCTGTGCCAACATGCTGATACTCGGGGGGTCATTCTCATCATTTAACCTATTAAACTCTTAAATTGCTTCATGAATGAATATTTAAGCTGTGCATTAACATCCCTGCAGGCTTGATGTGTAAAGATATGAGTTCAGTCAGAACTCCACTCCGATTTACATTTTGAGCTGATACTTTTCTATTCAGTGGTGCTAAAAAGGGCATGCATTGCATGACATTTTCACGTGTTGAATGACAGGATATATGGTGTTGAGTTAACATGAAGCTTGTAGCCGTTGGGCTGAACCAGGTGTTGATATCTGTATACTGTGCCAAACACATTTAGTCCCTGTGAATGCAGGTTATTTGACATTAGCAGGTGGAAAAATGTTAAAGGTTGTTTAAGGTAAGTGTTAAAGGTTATATCAATATATTAATAAATAGTTCATAATCCCACCCTGGATGTAAATCAGTTCCACTTTTGAAACTAAGAAATAATATTTGCTACACACGTGAGGACAATGTTGTGTAGTACTCTATCTAAAGTTAGACATTAGCAAGCGCATACACCATTAAAACCGAGGCTCCGTGAGAACCTCCAGGACTGGTGACATGTACAATGTCACTACTACTGTACTACTACTGTAACTATTTGGATTTAAAAAAACCTTTACACTGCTCAGCTTCACAAACAAGACGGCAGGCAAGCTTGGCACCAATATCATAGCTGGTTTTTATTTGTTGGACTGTAGAAAAATTAGAAATTTGATGACTATGTTGGAAGAAATGTAATGTTTTACTATTGAATAATTACTAATGATGACTAATTTTGTTATGTCTGTTAGATATTACCAAATCCTCAAGGCTTAAGATCTTATGAAGTTATATTAAACTCTCATAGTTTGTCCTAAATATGTGTTAAGAATAGACAGGAACATATTATACCCATTTTAGGCTCCCTGCAGTACACCGCTGCCTGTCCGTCTTCGAATTAATTTTAACATATCACTCATGAGTAATGACTAAGGCATTATGTGATCTTACAGGATTGGATGTCTTGTAATGACTCATCAGAGACATTTGGTGGCAAGTGGATCTGCAGAGCTATGATAAGGCAAAACGATAGGGCAGAGTGCACTGATAGTGTTACATTGACATCAACATTGGCTGAATAATTCATCAAATTATCTGGATTAAAAGAAGATAGAAATACATTAATATTGGGAGGTGGGTGTCTGATACGTTGCATCCATTTTGTCTTGACTGAAAAACAAATTACTGCACCTTTTCAGCCTCACACCTCAGCCATCTGGGTAGATGAGAGAAAAATGTTTGCATACATCTACATCTGAGCCTATCTGAATGTGAAATGAAAGTATCTATTAACTCTAATCTGTTGGTATCACCGGTAGTTGCTCAGATGTCCTTGTTCCTTTTCTTTTTGTCATGTTTTATCAGATTTTCAAAGCTGGCCATATCTTTCCCACATTAAAATTGCTTTTGAATAGTGGTGATTATATGTTGAGGGCAGCTGCTCACACAGTGATATCTACAAGGTTGAAATAATATTTTTTTTTGTTCTGGTGTCTGGTGTTAGAGCCATATGAACAGAAAGCTCCATGGCATTGAGCAGTATGTCTCTGAGCTGTGGGAATGTGAAGTACACCTCTACAGTCTGATACCACTGGACAGTAATGTGCACTGTGCTGCCGTCTGTTCGATATGTGAGCAGTTTTCATGTATTACTGTCTGAAACAGGAATGAGCATCCAAATAGTTTTTTTTTTTTTTTACTTTAGCAAACTTGGACAATTTGAGGTGCATTCAGTGCTCCACTTTCCTTCCGTTCATTGCCACTAATTAAATGTTTTTCCAAAGAAAAAGGCAGCCTGCTTATTGTAGGTGGCATCTCCCACACACTGGCCTTGTCACACAGGCAGAGATGAACCACAAAGGACCAGTGTTCTCATCCTCCCACATGAAAGCAACTAGTTTGAGTCACAACCAACATATATTGACGACAATTTGTTTCCACAGAAGCCCTCATTATATACTGATACACATCCATAGGCCCATTGAGTTGGTCGCTGCTCAGCAGTCTTCCTTGCCCATTGTCTTTTCTATAACTTTGTTATGCTCTTTGTTTTTTGTTTTTTTAATCAATTGTTTGTCTGTCTTGGTTAATAAAGTTAAGTTTATTTGACTTTATTAAAAGTGTAGCAAGCGGTTCTGGACAAGGACAGTTGATTGTTGAGTCTCATTCCCAGATCGTCAAATACTTGTGTTTCGGGACAATCAGCTGTCATACTGTGATTGGCCAAAGTCTCCTGTCACTTGCTAGATTTTCTTAAGCAGAGCCAAGAGAATGTCAATGATAATGCAACAGATTCCTAAACCTTTTTCATCATGATACTTGATGTACAAAGATGCTAGTGTGATGGTGACAAGGATTCATCATACTATCATACTATCATCAAACTGAGTGCCTTTATTGATGATGATGCAGGCATTTATTGTGTCAAAATCAAGCATAAACAAGTTGCTTCTTTATACGTGCCACTTGGGAGTCTAACAAACTAACCCAGTGTGTCTGTGTGTGTGCCCCAACCAACCAGAGGGAGTCACAGGTGCAGCAAAAAAAAAGGACAGAATGCCTCACTGGCTTCCCACTCGCTTGCACTTTCATTTCATCAGTTTAAGGGCTGCAACTGATGATTCTTTTCGGTATTGACGTGAAAAATGCTCGTCACAATTTCCCAGAGCCCAAAGTGACGTCTTCAATTGCTTCTTTTGTCCAACCAACAGTCCAAAACCTAAAGACACTTCATTTACCGTCATAAATGACAAAGAATAAGCAGCAAATAGTTACATTTAAGAAGCTGGACCTAGAAAATGTTTGTGATGATTCTGCTTGTAAAATGCCTGAAAAGTTTAATTGATTACCAACCAATTTTTCGGCCAATCGTTGCAGCTCCATCAGTTGTCCAGTCACGCAGCAAACACAGCTGCTGATTGTCTTCTGTGCTGCTTGGTTCCTGACATAGAATTGTTTTTTTCTTCCTTCTTTTGTTAAAATCCAAATGTTGTGATAATTAATGTCAAAATCACCAGTGGTTTGAACTTCTGTAATTGCCTTTGGCAGGCTCTGCTCAGAAAACTCTTCAAAAACAAACCAAGTCTTTAAATTAGCAAGAATCTGCACATGTGGGGGAAAAAAAGAGAGCTGGTCTGTTACGTGTGTGCCCCCATCTCTTGCAAACTCAGCATGTCTTTTTGTCAGCAGCCTTTTCTGCTTTAGAATGGACCAAAAGGATTTGCCTTCTGTAAAGGATACATCTGTAGAGTGACAAATCTGTTGTCTGCAATGGCAATCATGCTTGGGAAGCATAGCCTGGTTAATGCTTGTTAAGAAGCCGATCAAGTTTAGTTGTGGATGCTTAAATTGTGATTAGGTTTATTGCATCGTGCAGCTCTAATTTGCTTTACAGACTAAAGTAATACAGTCACTTACGCTAATAGAATTTAGGGATTATGTTGTTAGCACAATAGAACCTTGAAGTGTCGTGCAAAAACCTGCGTTTGACAAGGTATTATTGTATTGCGGGATTTTGCAGTGCAGCATTGTTGTTCCAGTCTTTGACACCAGAGGGAGGCAGTGGTCTAAAACTCATGTACATACAATAATCCTGGAGCCACAAGTTGTGGGTGCTTGTTGAAGCTGTGCTCAGCTGCACTACAGACTAACTGTAGCCTGCCTCGCATGCACACTGTCCAGCAGTGTGTGGAAGCAAGTGAGCGTTCATGTGTTTGTTTTTTCTAGTTATTCCTCTGGGGTTTGGCAGAGGTTATAGTCATTGCTTGCTGATGTAAAGACACTGTGGGAGTGAACAGCATAAGAATGATGTAAAAAAAAAATTTAACCAAAAACCACAAATTTGCACTAGAAACCTCCCCTTAATACATATCTAACAATCCGATTTTTAAATGTAATAAACCCTGCCCAGCTGTATTTTGGGTGGTACACTCTGTCACCCCGTACAATTTCAGAACTTGCACCTCAAGGGTATTATCCTTTACCTAAATTAAAAGGCTGATCAGCCTGCCATCATGGTGCAGGGGGAATATATTTTATTTATGATATTTCATCTCATTGAGTCTATAAAAAGATTTTCTGTTCAAAGTCACCTCATGCTCTCAGAGCTGCAGTGATGGGGAATGAGTGATATTGGCAATGAACCAGCAAGAATAGTATGGAAGGATTTTAGTGCAGTTAATGTGCAGCTGTAAAATGTATCACTGATACTAGTAAAAAAAAAAAAAAAACTTAGTTTATTAATTTGAGTGTTTCATAGCTTAAGTGGAATGCCATTTGAACTACAAATATTTACTTGATATTCCAATATAATAAACTGTCATGAGAAGCAAAATTATTGCACCTGTATGCCAACACAACAGCTTCTTCTGTACTTGTCACAGGGATTGGGCTGCCACTGTATGTTTTGATGTGATACCTGGTATGCAGCGTTCGTTACCATGATGGCATTGTTGCTTTTTTGACTCTGGGATTCAGTGTTTAGAACTTAATACTACAGAGGCAAGGCTGACAGTGTCTCCCTTTCCCAGGGCCTATATCTGCACAGCCGTGCCCCGGTCATCTCAAGTGCTCTGAAAAGCTTGGATTGATTTGTAAGTGTACTGAGTTACTAGAAGCCAAACATTCTTGACCTCTGGCACTCCAGTAGTCTTGGGATGTCTTACCAGAGATTGCAAACTCATTGACCAGGCAGTAACACTGGGAAACCGTATTAAAAGAAAGCAGGCAAACAGGTAGCAGGCATTTGCCCCTCTAGCTTTGTTGGAATACTTCTGGGCAAGCTTTAAAGCTTGTACAATAGAATGTTGTGGCCATAAAAAGTTTATGTGCAATTATTAGAGTGGTTTGAAGTGACTGGTTTTAATTATGGCATTTATCCTTTATGTTTGGGTAGTTGTTTGATTCCTGTAAAGCACAATGAGGCTGCAGGTTTTTGTCTATCTTTGTAGCTTCATACTCCAAATCTCAAGAAGATTCTCACAACACAGTTTCAGCCTTATCTTAGAACAACGCAGCTTTTCTACTGCAAAGAGTTCGAACACCTGATTGTGGGAAGTTTTTCAAGAACTGCGGGAGCATTATCCTCTTTATCCATCAGAGGAATCTCACTAAAGTTTGGATTTGGGTTTCTTGGTCATGGGAAAGCAAATGGAAATGCAATCATACGTGGTTTTTGAAATACTGTTTCATATCCTTTCATGGAATTATTTGATGAAAAATTGAATACTACTACTACTACTACTACTACTACTAATATGAATAATAATACAATGTTTAAGAAAAATGTTTTCCAAGCATTGGGGTCAAGCACTGCACCTGATCCAAGGGTAAATATGCTCGCATGGCTTGCTGTTTAACAAGTTAATTTGGGATGATCATGTTGTAGCAGACTGGAGCACAGTGTCTGTCACATAGCTTTATGGCCTAAGATTAGTCCAAAAGCTCAAGTAACCTCTACAAGGCCTAGGGCATGTCAGAAACAAACAGCTGTTTACAGTCGCCTCATTGGTTGTTTCACTCTGCACGTTGACTATTGTCAGTCATGGTTTATAAACTGAAAGAGAAAATGAAATGTTTATATGACCCAGTTGTTTAAGTCGTTCAAGTTGCGTAGGCATCACTCTATATTCAATAACTCCTGCTGTCGGACACTTTTCCTTACTTTTGAAGATCTGTATCGAAATATGTTGTATTCGATAATGATTTTTCGCTTTCAGTGTACATTTGAAGGCCAGCTGATCAAACAAATTGCATCCCTTGTTTGAACATAAACTTGCACACTTGAACACGCTGCAAATATTGCTGATGCTCTCACAGCTGACACGCATATTCTGCACCTGTGATAAGGTACGGCCACTTTACATTTATGTCCTACGAATATTCGCTCTCTCTCCCTTTCACTTGTGTTGAAACCAGCGTAATGGACAAATTCCATCAAGCCTGCATTTCCTATTTCACTGCCATCTGCAGCCGGCTCTGGTGAGCACTGAGGATTTGTTTAACTTTGTTCAGCTTTTCTAGTAGGGCTGCAGAATTAATCAAAATATTGTTGCTACATGGCCGAGTGCAATATCGAAATCATAGAAGCTGCTGTTTTTTTCTTCGATAAATGTGTGACAGAATGTAATTATTATCAAGTACTGTATGGTGGCAGAGATGCCCTAGCCTACAACTCCCAATCCAAAAAAGTTGAGACACTGCGTAAAACAGAAATGAAAACAGAATACAATGATTTGCAAATCCTTTTACACCTATATTGAATCGAATACAGTACAAAGACAAGATATTTAAGGTTCACTGTGATGAACACAACGTTGTTATTTGTAAATATAGACTCATTCTGAATTTGATGTCCACAACATGTTAAGGAAAAGCTGGGGCAGGGACATGTTTACCACTGTTTTACATCACCTTGTCTTTTAACAAAACTGATGAACTGAGGACAGTAGTTGTTGAAGTTTTGAAAATGAAATTCTTTCCCATTCCTGCTTGACATACGACTTCAGTTGCTCAACAGTCAGTTGTCATATTTTGTCATATTTTGTGCTTCATAGTGCACCACACATTTTCAGTTGGAGACAGTTCTGGTTTGCATGCAGACCAGTCAAGTACCCAAACTCTACGCAGCCAGGCTGTTGTAACATGTGCAGAATGAGTCTGGGCATTGTGTTGCTGAAATAAACGGGGACGTCTTTGAAAAGACGTTGTTAGGATGGCATCATATGTTCCTCCAAAACCTGTATGTGCTTTTCAGTGTTAATGGGGCCTTTACAGATGTGCAAGTTACCCATGATGCCATGGGCTCTAACTGTAGAGTCCTAACTTGCATTTGTAGATGCAGCTATGAACTGTGTTTGCTGACAATTCTTTTCTGAAGTGTTCCCAAGTCCATGTAGTGATATCCTATGTACAATCCTGTCGGTTTTTAATGTTGCCTGAGGGATTGAAGGTCACGTGTATTCATTGTTGGTTTTCAGCTTTTCCCCCTTATGCGCAGAGATTTCTCTAGATTCTCTGAATCTTTAATGATATTATGAATTCAAAATCTGCATTTCTTCCCATTCAGCATTGAGAAATGTTTTTAAAATGTTGGACAATTTGCTCACACAGTTTTTCCACAAAGTGCTAAACCTCATTCCCTCCTTGAATGACAAGGAAAATCATAGAAATGTCACCTTACTGTTTTTTTTAGAATGCAAAAAACCACCAGTGAAAGGCAATTTCACATAATTTATTCACCCAAATAATGCAGTTTATTCTGATTAAATGCTTTGAATACCAGTCGTGGATATGTGTGACTTAAGTTTTGCTTGGCTTGGCACTGGTGTTATTAAAATGTGTTTTGCCTGTGAAGAAGCTGAAAGGAAAAACTGCACTAAATAAGTGAAATCACTAATTAGGTTGGCCGAATGTTCAGTCAGAAAACTCTGTCTCTCACTGACAGCCTCTGCTGTTAGTTCAACATGCTCAATTGGCTGAACAACTGCCGATAAGGCGCCAACTCGCTCCACCAATTGTGCTGAACATACTGTAAAAACTATGGGCGTTGGTCAGCCACAGACACTCAATGGCGTCCACCGTCCGACTGTCGGCCTGGCGTGTCCGGGCCCTCAGTCTACTCTGATAGATGTTCTGGCTCTGTAATCCTCCTCAAACAATGGTGGATGTGAGAATAGAAGAGAGGTTAAGCCCTGGTGTTTCTGTTACCATGTGCTCAGACGTTTAAATGCACACAGGCAAGGTTGTCTCTTGCCACTCACTCAGTCTGTAGATTTGAACATATTCAGCACTGATTGTCGGCTTTTTTGTGCTTCATATAAATTTTCTGTGGGAATCAGCATAAAAGCCATGTAGAACTTTTCTCAACCTCCTGCTGTTAAACTACTTGTTGCGCCTACGCACCATCATACCTTCTACATTAATGCCTCGTTGTACCGAAAGGCTCAACTGAAAAAGCCTGACATCTTTCTCTCTTTGTAGCTGCAGCTGAAGATGCTTCAAGAAACTTAAAAGTCCACCCCTCTTGACACCTGGTTAAGTGCCTGTGTCACACATACTAACATTGAACTACTGTGTGGTCGTCTCCTGAAATATCCTCAGCCTTTTTGCTGACATAGACAGAGTTACTTACATTCCTAAGCACCTTGGTTCATGGAAGAGTCAGAGAAGGTTAGCGTATAACAAACCCTAGCTTCAGCACCTATGATGAAAAATGTGATTCAGACAAGGATGGTGTAGTCTGACAGTTTTTTTTGGGTAAAGTGAACTGGGCTCAGTGATGATGTAGGCCACTAAGTTGGGAGGACCAGAGAGGGGTCGGAGAATGACCACAATGAGGAAGCTCCCTGGACACGTGTGCTGCGCCGGACGACTGCTGGTACACATTCCACCACCGAGGGGTCATGGGAGCAGATTCCACAGTGCCTGTCTGAGGGGGGACAGGCTGAGTTGGTCCATCCTCTATCCCTGACAGCAGCTGCTCCGCCTGGCTTGGGCGCAACAGTGACCTCACACCCCAGAGATATTTTAAAGGGTGCCAGTCAGCAGGGAGATGAGGTCTGAGTAGGTAGGTGCAGAGGCTCGGCGAGCACAGTATTGATACGTCCATGCAGGGAAGATACCACATTCATTTAAGAAACGATATCTGCTTGCGACAAGAGTCGGCCAGCGTTCGAATCTCATTCTAGGATATGATCCAGTAGACGGACTTTTTTGCAATGCTGCGGCATTGCCCTATTCCCCGTTTCTCGTCGTCTGGTACTCGAAGAAAGATGCCAAATGTTGCCTGTGGGAAAGAGAAGACTTTGCACGTCCCGCTGGAGAACCAGCCACTTGATCTGGCAGACCCCAAGGACGTTGCCAAGGAACGATTACCCCCTCAGAAAGTGCTTAAGATATTTAGCATCAACATCATTGCTCAGGGTTTGCCTTTCTGTCGCAGACGGGTGAGTAATGTTTGTATTAGACCAGTCGTTTGTTTGGGTTTGGTTGAGCCACAGAACCCAAAAATGTCAAAGGTCAACCCACACAGTCGCCCCCTTTCATCCTGGTTGTTGTTGCGTTGTGTAACTGCAGGTTTATCAAAATGGCAAATAGCAATTTAACCTACTTTATTTTCAGTTTGTACTTTTTACCTTAGCACAATGAAACATTCACCTTTGCACGTTTACCACCAACTTAACCAAAGAATGTAATGTTTTTCAAATGTTTTTGATGACGTGTTTGAACTTGAATACCCAATAAATTCTGCATTTTGCATGGCTTAAGTGATATTGATAATAATAGATTCGAATAACACACTGGTCATTTACAGTATAACAAGTACTTCAGTTGTTTCCATACGCTCATAGATCCAAAGTTCGCATGCCACGGCTCCACCCATGGCAGATGATGGACACCAACATATAACCTTAAAAAGGCCGTCGGCAATGAGCCTATTTTTAGAGTATTTTTTTATATAGAGATATATATACATTAATTAGAGAGAAAATAGAAAAAATACTTTCTTCAGTTTCTGTTGATGGAGAAATTATAACAGAATTAGTGAATTTACATGTTAAATATGGAGATTAATATATTAAATGCTAAGTTAGTAAACACTTTTGTTATAGATTTATTATTATAGGATTTTTATACAGTAATCTGTTTGTCTTGAAATGTTAAATGATATAAATAGCCTAGAGTGATATCCATGAGTGTTAGGTGGGGCTCTGACTGTTCGACTTCTGACGGGTGATGATTTAACGTAAATCATTTGTTTATGCCTCCAGTAACAAACGTCTACTTAGCGGTTTTGTTTTATTAATTGGGAGATATAATTGTATTAAAATTTGCAATTCCTCCACAGTGTCAGAGCAAGTTGAAGGTTGAAGCAGTTCCAAAACATCAGCGCTCTCTAAGTATGACATTAGCAATTTTTTTCCTCTTTGACAGCAAATTAAGTTGCCTGATAAGAGCTCTAACAGAAAAAGAACTTACATTAAAAGTCTCCTTTGACATCCCTGCTGAATTAATTCAAGCGTTATGTGAAATGTGACTTGGAAATTAATGAAATAAAAATCTCTCATGTCAGGTGAGATGCTTTCCACATGAACCCAGGTCAGTTTTTTGAAAGACAGAAATCCTCTAGATGACTAGATCTAGATGTCTATTCTCTCCGAGTTGTCACTGTCAGTCTGATGTTTAAAAATCACGATTTAAACCAGTTATGACACATTCGCAAAAGAGTTCATTTTAATTTATGAAATTCTGTGAATAATATATTGCAAAACTAAAATTAATATATATATAAAATCTGGTAATTTGCACATTCATTTGACAGATCATTTAGGCTTATTTTTGCGGGCATTTGAGAATTTTATTATTATGAATTACATATTTCTCAAAATGTAAAACATTTTCCACATGCAAACAAAATCTACATAGTCAATATTTGCTGAAGTTTACTTTTGTGAGAATTCTTTAAGCCTTCTTATCCTCTTATAAGCAATGTTACACTGGTCTAAAATCCGGGACAAGTCAATGATATTTCAAGAGAACAACATTATATTGCTGTTTCCATTTAAAGACCTCAGTTTGTTTACTCAGTGCTGAGGTACTCATCCAACCTTTCTATCATAAACTCAGTATTTTTATTGCAGGTATTTCATTGGTTTCTCCCAGCTGTATACTTATGAACAGTCAAAATTTGGCAGGTAGTTTAAGTAAAAGCACAAGTTATTTTTTCTAAACATTAAGCTCTAGCGTTAAGCTAGAGGTAAGGCTGCATTTGTCCTACATTACGCTGGTGCTGGCAGTGTTTTGTTGGTGTCATCAGAGATGGAAAGTTCAAAATATCAACATCAAATGTGTCAGAAAAAAAAATGGAAATAGATGGGTTAGAGTGGAGCAACGTTGTGAAATATCGGGCAATGACTGAAATAGCAGTAACGGTAGATGTCACAATGACAGGGGAGTGTCAGCATGTCCCTTTTCCATTCTTAGTTTTTCCCTGATCAAAGGTACCCCGCTGTGTTGACCAGAATTTTGAGACAAAGGGTCTATTATGGTGATTTCTTTTTAATTAGTGCTGTTTATGCAGTAGTTAAACAGTAGGTTCAAAGGATATGCTGAGACAGACCACAGCAGGAGGTTTCTCTAGTTCACCCAGCCACAGGCTTAAAAATATCCAGTCAAATCTTTGTCGAAGGCGAAGCAGCACTGATTTTGGGAGAGGAAAAAAGTTAGACAAAAGAGTTGTGTTACACCTCCGTTGACAATAAGATGTTATGCATCATCCCTAATTACATCTCTACGATCTTAACATCCAGCCTCTATAATTTTATTTGTTGCAGTCATACCTTTAGTTCAAAGATTTGTACTTTCTTTTTTTCTTTTTAGCCATGCTAGCAGCAAAGCAGCTAGTTGTTCCATTCTACTTAACCTTAATTAGCGTCATTGGTAACGCCTGTGTTTACCTTTTCATATCAAAATCGCTGCTGCAAAAAAGGTCAAAAATATAATTTCCCTCTGCCTCAGCTTTGCTTTGTGTTCAGTACTAAATAGGAAATGATAGGCTGCTAAAACACTAAAGAGAGATGGTGACTGTGGTAAAGAATAAAAAGAGATAAAAAGATTCTCTTTAGTATCGGGATTCTTGTTTTCACATTTCCTGAATCAATTTGTTGACTGCTGACTCAATTTTTTATAAATATAAATAACTAGCGTTTAGTCCATTAGCTTGATGCTAACATATAATGGGAATTCCCATTGACATGCTAACAGAAATTAGCATTATGATCACAGTAATATATCTTAACAAACGGATCCATTTTACTTCTCATGTGTAACATAAAACAGCGTGTGTGCTTTCACGTGTATATTTCCTCTGATCTGTGGAAATGAACTAATAGCTGCTGACTTCACGCTCATCCTTTGATACGACAGCTGAAGTGAGGAGAGGAAATGGGAACATAAAGTGGAGGGGGTGACAAACCCATGGCCATTGCTGAGGACTCACAGCCTAAGTACATACGTACGTACATGTCAGTGCCAACTGAGCTACCTCGGCACCTGACTTAACATCGCTAACTCAGCGTCTTACTCTGAGTTTTGACCCTTTAAAGTTGCTGTAGCTGGTCAGTGTGGAGTGTTGAAGCCAAACATAAAATCCAAAGTTTCAAAGTTCAACTTCATATGTGAATGAAGTTCATTTAAAGGCTCTTTGTGCTGTGTGCAGTTTTTAGGGGGCTCTGTTTGTCTTTGGCACATCATGTTTCATTTATTTTCTTGTTGTACTAGTTTGATGAGCAGGAACAGCTGAAGTTTACTTCTAAAAGTGTTTGATTCACTACTTTTACATGCAGTATAGCAATGCTGCTATTGAAAGAAAACTCAGAAAGACTGACGGACATGCGATATTCGGTGTTTTTGGAAATGGGACTCCATTGATGTACCCCTGTGCAATATGGGGTCAATGCTGATGCATGATCCAAAGCCCACTGCAGTGTCTGTGTGTGTGTCTACGCTAGCATTTAGCTCATGTACAACCAATGAGAGAGTCTAGCTTGGTTGTAGACTCTTAGCCTTGTTTGTTTCTGTGGTGTAAAGATGGTCTCTGAGACATTCATTTTTTATATGCAATGTTTTTCCACACCCGTCAAGGTTAACATACTTTGCTAATACAGCAGTAAGGAGATGCTTTCATCCTCTGTCTCCAGCAGGATGAAAATAGGCTTGACTCTTGAACAAGGGGAAAAGCACAGTTGGGATCATGCTAGTCCTCGAGCGAAGGTGTTAAACTCTGCCATCTGTATGCTGATGGTACCACCACATGAAGGGGTCTTAGATTTTGTTTGCATGGAAAGACTAAGGCATCTGTGTTTGTGCTCCGGAACACTTTTCACTTTTCATTATTTGCTTTTATTGTTTAAAACGGGCAAACAAGTTATGAAACTATAGACTGAAGAAAAGGATCTTGAGCTTTAAGGTTGTTTACAAAGTCTGTTTTTCTGTATGAACTGAATAGAAGGTCCCACAAGGCCCAGTTCATGGGGTTGTTGGTCCATGCAGAGCAGGAAGCCACGTGAGCTCTGCTGTGCATGTGGCAGCTGTCTCCAGTGAATGGCATAGCTGGGATTTCCCAGGGTCTCTGTGGTATGGTAAAACTTAAGTTGCCTCAAACTGTGTCTTCAGAAGCAACAGACAATACTGTAAAATACATATTTTGTAGGCTTCAACTTTCTGTATTGTTGTTTGTATTGCCTACTTATGAAAGACTTGCGGGGAATTTCTCTACTTTATCATTCTGGTATTTCTTTCTTTTATTCCAATCACTCTGAGTCCAATTTAAAATATTAACTTCGCCATGGGAGCCTTACATGAGGCAGTGTTGTTTCTCGTATCTATAATATCTCTTGAGAAATTTAAAGTGAGATCTATAGTGGCCCTAAAACTTCTCCTTCTGTACTGATAAAAATAGTCCTGGTTTAAGTTTCCAATTAAAACGTGCCCAGGAGAAGCTACTGTATTTCCGGGAGCCAGAATGGGCATCCAGCTGTTGTAGGAGATAGCAGATCAAGATATAGAACATTAACAGCAGGACATTTCAGTAGCGGTATTACTTTTCTCACCCACCACACCCTGCGCTGCAGGCCTGTTGAGTAAGGTGATCTGGACTTGCCCAGAGCAGCTATGTCTGTATCAACAACTATCAGCGAGATGCATCTGCTGTATGAGCAGGTGGTGTGGGTGTGTTGCAACTTTCTTTAGTGAGTTTGCATCGAGCCTCAGAGTTTCCTGTGTTTCTGTCTACACATTAATTGGAGCCACGTAGCTACTGTTATTTTATGTTTGCTTTATGCTCTGTTTACATTTTGTTTGCCTCATTTGCCTTCCTCAGTCTGTCAGTTTAAGACTGTGAGCTGTGCTTATACTGGTGGCCCACTGGTCTGAGACGTATACAATCTACCCAGGGACTCTGGTTAATTAAGGCACAATGCCATTTTAAAAAGAAAAAGTTTTATCAGTTAATTAGTAAGTTTTTATGCATATTTTTTGTTGATCGTACATCCTTTTTTTCATTTTTTAAATTGTAAAACCTAAATTCAGTTTAAAAAATAAGAACGAGAATAACCACTGAGCTGCAAGCATTCACAAAATCGCTATAAATAATTCATGTCTAAAGAGGAGCTAGAAGATGTGAATACTTAGAAAGTCCTGCCCTTTTTAAAAAATATTTCATCCATAAACATGGTGTTAAACATAAATGTTCCATGTTTTTACCACAGTTTGGACCATAAACAACTTGTATTGGATTAATGTTTGTATTTCCCCAGGCTTCCACAAAGTAGGTTATGGAAGTACAACAAAGTGTACTGGGTGTGCAGCAAAGATTGATTTAATATATGTTTGACTGAACATAATATTGCTTTTGACTCAGATATTTTAGTTTAGATATACTTCCAGGGGGCTTCCAGTATAATTCATTATCTACTATTACTCCAAGAAATTTAATTTCAGATACTCAATTTTCAGTTGTCACTTTGTTTATGTTTTTGTATTTGAGTTAGTTAAACAATTCCCAAAGCTTATAAATTTTGTTTTGCTCAAATTCAGTGTTAATTTAATCCAAGTCAAACCAACCCTGAAGGATTTTCAGCTCTTTTTCCATCATATCCAAAAGTTGTTCCAGATTCTTTCCACTTTGATGAATCATGCTATCATAATGGCACATAGAGACTTCAAGAAGCCATCTGTCACTATTTGAATGCACTGTTTTTTTTTTTTTACCATCTATTTTTGAGAACATATGCCCGGATACACGGAGGACATTCGTATTCACTTTCAATTCGAGTTGTGTGCCCCTGTCCGTTACGTGACAACTAGGGTGACATGATACGGCTCCTGATCCTGCTACTACCGAGTCAGATGATCTTATAGCAGCTCAAGTGTTATTTGTTTTTACTATTCATATTTCAAAACCAACTGTTTTCCACCACCAAAACCTTCAATTCACCTCGAGTGTTTAGATCGTGCTTAAAGTTAATTTTAGCATCACAGTCTTCAGCGTGTCTTTGCTGCTTTTGATCTTTTCTTTAGTTGTTTGCAGAAATGCATCCTTACAACCTGTAAATGTTACAGTCCCCTTTGAGTGACAGTTAAAATTGAATTGCTTGTCAAATTAAATTACAAAGCAGTGTTGCATGATCAAACTGAGTAACCTGGAATTAATATCAGCTGAAAAAAATATTTTCACTAGCAGCACAAATTTTAGAATAATTATGGAACAAAGGAACTCGTCTGCGTTAATGATGAAAAACAACCACAGCAGGAGCACTAACAGCTACCACCACAGGAAAACTAGATTTGTGCAAGCCACCAGGCCCCTGAATAAAATACTGAAAGTCTCCTAACAACATCAGCAGTGCAGATTTTTATGTGCACTTTATTAAGCAGCTTTAAATGTGAGTAAATTAACCTCCTCAGCCTCTCTGATAAATGTACAGTAAATTTATTTTGCTACATAAATGTTGCTGCTCCTGCCTGACTTTGTTCAGCAGCACTCAGCGTTTCGCTTAAATAAACTTGCTGCCCTGGAGGAGCAGCTGCCTTTACTGATGTTGTGCCTCTGTAGATAACTGTTGTAAAGAAAGTGAGGCTCCACTGACAATATCATGCTGCTTCACAAACACCATCACTCAGGTCTTTTTAACCATTTTCTCCCCCTGTTTTTGGGCAGCCAAATGTAGAATATTGTGTTTGACAGGAAAAGAAGCTAATTAAGCTTTTGAAGTTTTTTTCCTCTCTCCCTCCATTACTGATGCAATGCATTGTAACACACCAGAGTGAAGCTGAAGTGAGATCCCTTGCTGAGTTTGATGTTACTATTGAAGTGTTTGACTGTTTGTACCATTTGGATATGTATATTGGGACTTCCAGAATTTTCTATTTTCTTCTTACTGCATTTTCCCTGAAAAACTAGAAAACTAGACTGCCACTGTGAGAAAGCCATGTAAATTGACATTAATTAATATTTTATTGGTTTAAAATAGTTTATAAGTCGAAGATAGGTTGATTTGTCAATTGACAAAAAATTAATCAACAATTATTTTGATAATCAATTAAGTAAATAGTTCATTTAAAAATATCAGCCATTCTCTAGTTGCACCTTCTCAGATTTGAGGATTTGAGTTTGTTTTATGTGACAGTAAACTAAATATTTTTGGATTTCAGACCGTTGGTCAGAAAAACAATATTGAAAAAGGGCTGCAACTAACAATTTTTTTTTTTTGGTTTGAAAAATGTCAGAAAATGGTGAAAAATGTCCATTAATGTTTTCCAAATCCCAAGCTGAAATTTTCAAATGCCCTGTTTTGCTCACAACCCAAAAATATTCTGTTTACGGTCAAAAAGGAGTAAAGAAACCAGAAAATATTTACATGTAAGAACTTTGAATCGGAGCATTTTGACTGGCGTGTAAAATGACTCAAACCCATTAACTGACTATCAAAACATTTGTCAACTAAGTTAATAATAATTGATTAGTAATTGATTAATGCATTCATAATTGCAGCTCTTGATTTGAGTTTTTATTATGTTTGCGAGTCAAGTGAATATGGGTTTTAGACTGTTGGTCGGTAAAACAAGACATTTGAAGACACTGCATTGGGTTTTAGGAAATTGTGATTGTGAGAAACTGTATTTGTAAGGGCAGCATTTAGCGATTAGCCTATTTTCATTATGGATTAATCTGACAGTTATTTTCATGATCAATTGTTTAGTCTATAAAATGTCAAAAAATTGTGATGCTTCTCACAATTTCCCAGAACCCAAAGTGATGTCTTCATTCTTTTTTCTTTTTTCCAACCAATAGTTGCAGCCCTAGTTTAACAAATGAATATGATTAGACAGGCTGCTGTAGTATGTTTATGTTTTAAGTAATTTAACTCTGACTCAAAGACATCCTATTATGTCTTCTTGATGCAGGACTGCTGCACAGTTATTCCACCTTGCCGTTTTGTATAAAACGTTCAAACACTGAATGGGAGGGCATTGTTGTTCTGCTGTTAAGTCAGCAGCGGATGTAGTAACCAAATCAATGTTTGTTGAAAATGAGCGAGCTGGGAGGACGGGACGCCAATGTTGTTCTTACACGTCACAGACACTGGGACAGCATTATGCCCGTGTTGTTTGGTTCAGTGTAAAAGAGAAAAGCCGGCATTATAATGGGTCTTCTTTGCAGCAGTATTGTGGGATCTCTGTTTAAAAAGGGGCTTTTGGTCGAGGCTGATTTTGTCCACCGGACTTCAAGCCCTTCTCTCTGTCCTGCAGTAAGGACCACACCACTGTGCACTGCAGGAGGTTGGATTCCATTGCCCTTGGGCTCCAAATAACACAGAGGGGAGGAAGGCATCTGCCATTGGCTATTCTGAGAAGCGGTCCCATTCCAGGGAGCACACAGATCTAGTCATCAAGCTACACAGCACTCAGATCAGCCAGAGAGTTTTGTTTACCCCCGATTTCGGTGGAGACTCAGAACCATGACCCCCAAAGACCGGGATGAGGATGTTAAAAAACTACTCTGCTTTGATTGGAATCTATCTTTGCCATTAGTATTTTTTGTGTGTGTAAATGGTATACATTTATAAATAATGTGTTCAGAAATATTGCCATAACCCGAAATCTGCTCATTAAAGCTGTGGTAGTCGGAACGTTTTTGGCGTCACTGGGCAAAAAAATCTATAATAACCTTTTAGCTGCACCTCCTCTTGGCTCAATTTTTAGGCTTTAGATAATCTGGCACTTGCTGACAGACTTAGGCCAATCACAGGTTGGTAAGATAACACTGACATTTTGGGTTGAGAGCCACCAACCAGAACTGCTTACAGCACCTTTAATAACCCGGCGGTCATTTTGACCTCGCACATGATCGGTGGACTTAAACCTGATCTAAATACCTCTTGAGTTCAAGCTCGGGGTGTATAGTGTTTATACTGTTATGCTTTACATACAGAGCATACAGTCCTGGATAGCGATGTGCTCCCACCTGCCGCGGAGCTGCCTGAAGGCACTGACATTTCCCACACTGTTAGATACTGGATGAGCTGAGGAAAGATACTCTCCTCCTTTAGAGAAGTGTCACAGCTCTTAAACACCGTCTTTTAAATGAGGATGTGAAGCAAAACGAAACATCTTAAACACCTCATCTTTCACACAAACACCTACATAACTCGTCCAGTTAAATTATTCATCTCGGTGGTGCTGCATGGCACACACATTTTGCTGCATAATTCAGCACTGTTGGACACATTGAATAGACTTGAATCTGAATAAACCACCTGGGTAACCGCCTCTACAGGTTCAACTGCATTTCAGTGCTTTTTTTTT
>JAJHUR010119750.1:45481-64370 GCA_027495735.1 Lutjanus campechanus
AAACGTTCAAACACTGAATGGGAGGGCATTGTTGTTCTGCTGTTAAGTCAGCAGCGGATGTAGTAACCAAATCAATGTTTGTTGAAAATGAGCGAGCTGGGAGGACGGGACGCCAATGTTGTTCTTACACGTCACAGACACTGGGACAGCATTATGCCCGTGTTGTTTGGTTCAGTGTAAAAGAGAAAAGCCGGCATTATAATGGGTCTTCTTTGCAGCAGTATTGTGGGATCTCTGTTTAAAAAGGGGCTTTTGGTCGAGGCTGATTTTGTCCACCGGACTTCAAGCCCTTCTCTCTGTCCTGAAGTAAGGACCACACCACTGTGCACTGCAGGAGGTTGGATTCCATTGCCCTTGGGCTCCAAATAACACAGAGGGGAGGAAGGCATCTGCCATTGGCTATTCTGAGAAGCGGTCCCATTCCAGGGAGCACACAGATCTAGTCATCAAGCTACACAGCACTCAGATCAGCCAGAGAGTTTTGTTTACCCCCGATTTCGGTGGAGACTCAGAACTATGACCCCCAAAGACGGGGATGAGGATGTTAAAAAAAACTACTCTGCTTTGATTGGAATCTATCTTTGCCATTAGTATTTTTTTTTGTGTGTAAATGGTATACATTTATAAATGTGTTCAGAAATATTGCCATAACCCGAAATCTGCTCATTAAAGCTGTGGTAGTCGGAACGTTTTTGGCGTCACTGGGCAAAAAAATCTATAATAACCTTTTAGCTGCACCTCCTCTTGGCTCAATTTTTAGGTTTTAGATAATCTAGCACTTGCTGACAGACTTAGGCCAATCACAGGTTGGTAAGATAACACTGACATTTTGGGTTGAGAGCCACCAACCAGAACTGCTTACAGCACCTTTAATAACCCGGCGGTCATTTTGACCTCGCACATGATCGGTGGACTTAAACCTGATCTAAATACCTCTTGAGTTCAAGCTCGGGGTGTATAGTGTTTATACTGTTATGCTTTACATACAGAGCATACAGTCCTGGATAGCGATGTGCTCCCACCTGCCGCGGAGCTGCCTGAAGGCACTGACATTTCCCACACTGTTAGATACTGGATGAGCTGAGGAAAGATACTCTCCTCCTTTAGAGAAGTGTCACAGCTCTTAAACACCGTCTTTTAAATGAGGATGTGAAGCAAAACGAAACATCTTAAACACCTCATCTTTCACACAAACACCTACATAACTCGTCCAGTTAAATTATTCATCTCGGTGGTGCTGCATGGCACACACATTTTGCTGCATAATTCAGCACTGTTGGACACATTGAATAGACTTGAATCTGAATAAACCACCTGGGTAACCGCCTCTACAGGTTCAACTGCATTTCAGTGCTTTTTTTTTAGCTGTTCTTGTAAAAACCTGTTGTTTTTTCTTACCTCCTGTGCTAAATCTGATGAGGTGTTCTTTTAAAAAAATTAAGCACTTTTCTGTGTGTAACCCTCCTGTGACAGTGACTACGCTTTTGAGCTGCTCTGAAATGTTTGAAATATTTCATTTAAATTCTAAAAGAGTCCCTAAACTGCCAACTTTATAACCACAAGTTTCAAAGTGGTCTATCATTTCTTTTCCCCTCAAAGCCGATTTCTTAATTCAAGTAATTGCTCTCCCATGGTTCACACTGCCTTCATTCAAACACAACCAATAAAGCTTAATCTCCTTTGGGTGGGAAGCCAGCAGGTGAGTCCTAAAATTTGTTGTTGTTGCTGCTGCTGCTGCTGTAGAGTTACGGACAGTTCACACATACACACTCAAAAGCTGGGACAGCGATGGGCTGCTATTAATTATGATTGGGACGTGTGGTTCCTGTCTGTGCCACCTGAGCAACAGAGATTTAAAAGGCGCCCAGTGGTGCTGAAAAGGAAAGTTGAAAAAAGCTCAACTTTATACAACTCTCCTCTGATGCAGTGTGAGAAACAATCAGCTTTGGTCGTGTTAATACCTACAGAAATGAAAGCGCAGACCTGTTCACAGTTATCCGATCAGCATGGCATCGTTCGCAAGTCTCCTTTTTATCAGGGGTGTCACAATTTCAATATTAAATTGAAAATCAATTGAAATTATCTTTCAGCTTCAATAATTGAAAGCAAAGGCAGAATCAGTGATTCTCCCAGTTTTTAGACCATTGTCTAACAATGGTATGGCTGTCAGTGCTTTAAAAAATTATTTTTAAATTAAATTGTGACGTTAAAGTTGGAAGTCAAATATTAATGCTGGATTTGGAGAATCATGACAACCCTCATTTTTATTGATTAGCTTAGTTTACTGATAAGAAAATTGGGCATACAGTAGGTCAAGCTGATGGCGCCCTCTGTCCTGATGAAGCAGAACAGTTGAGTTACATTCTTAATGAATAATTTTTTTTGTTTGAACCTCAGTTTGTTTATTTAATCAATTCAAAAAACAAGGCAAAATCTGCATATGTCCACAAATATAAAACTGAAGTCAGAATAAAACTCTGTAAGATTACTTTTTTTTTTTTAATTGGAAAGCAGGTGCAGATCAACGTCTGTCACTGCAGACAAGAAATATAAACATACACACATACATGTACCAAGACATTAACCAAGAAATAAATCACAGAAACAACAAGAAATAAATGAATAACAACCATAAATATACATATAAATACATGTACACATGTGTACACATACATATGTACATGCAACTCCAACCATTAGTCAAAATTCATACCGTTGCTGTGTAGAATTGGCAGAGACGAGTCCTAACTAAAACAATAAAAGATAAAAGAAAAATAACACATAACACCTACATATTTTATAGCCCATTGATCCTAACCAACCCCATCCCACAGATCTTTCTCTAAATTTCACAACATGCTGGATATTTCAGATAAATACATAAAAATACAAAATAATAATAAAGAGTTAAATCATAGCTCAAGTTACATCAAGTGCCTCCTTCCTAGCTTTGAGCACATGCTGGCCTGCTCCATTCATCTTAGCAACAGAGAGCTCCTGAGATAAGATCTCTTTTAAAGAGTAAATCCATTGATGTATAGAGAGTGAGTGCAGTGGTTGCCACCTAACTGCCAACATCTTTTTATGTAAGATGAATTTTTAAAGAAGGTAAGGGTCGTAACAAAATGCTTAATTAATTAATAAAAAAAAAATAAAAAAAATTGATATTAAAACCAGCAAGAGCTTTTGAAGGCCACTGAAAACACATCTTGAGTTCTGACTTAAAAGTTTCAGTGCAGGGGAACATCTCGGTGAAAGCAGAAGGCCATTCTGAAGCTTTGGAGCTGCAACTGCAAAAACACAATTTCCCTCATCCACTAGCCTCGGTAGTGAATTTCATCATCATGAATTTTTAACGTTACGGAGAAATACTGAAAAATTTAAACAAAGTTTTCTCAGGCTTTAAGAGGATCTGACAAGGTCATACAGATAATTCAGTTTGTACTCAAAAAAGTGTGCACATACTGTTAAGACTCCATGTCTTACTAAACACTTAATTCTTTGTGTTAGAATCCATGTATATACGCTGGTTATTTAAGTGGGAAAAGTTCTGACATAAACACTCCATACTGATCAGCTGTCTTGTCAGTCATTGTTTAAATGTTCGTTCTTTTGTGTGATTTTTGTCGTAACAATCAGCAGCTCCACCGGACCAGACTTAGCTGTGATTTGCCTCCAGAAATGTGAGCCGTGAATCACCGTGTCCGCTCCCACTGTCTTGGTTTCAGCATTTCTCGGCACTGACCTTCAACAAGCCGTCCCCGTGCCTTTCACAGTGTCCTGCTCGCTATAATCTGGTCATCAGTGAAGACAGCCTGTGAATGGATAGCTGACTGGCTGTAACTGATGCGGCCGTCTGCATAGTTTGTCTAATCTGTGTATGAACCCTGCTGTCTGAGTCACAGTGTGTGGTCTCCCTGCTTTTGATGTGCACTTCTGATGCACTGCAACGCTGTCTGGACACTCGCTGCAGTTTGTGACTTTACATTACTGCAAAAATCATGCTGTCTTCCAGTTTGTGAAGATTGTTCCGCTTTGTTCTTGTCATGCAGAGTAAAATTCATTGGAAAAGCGAATGCTTTTTGCCAGAGTTTGAAAGTTGGATGGCATCTGCTTTTTCAGTGAGAGCAGTGCAACACAACAAACAAGCAACAAACAGGGATATTGTCACGTTAATCTAAAAAAACACAAAGTGAAAGTATACTCAAAATCAGCACCCTGTGTAAACACCCTGTACACCCAAAACCTCTTCATATTGACTATTTGGAACGACAATAAACCTTGAGCTTGCCTCCTGTTTGCATTCACCTGCAGCTGATGATCTATCAAGTGCTTCTTAATTACTTTAACAGCAGGGACACGAGGTTTTGTAGGTGAGTGTATGCATGTGCTTACCTTAGCTGGTGTCACAGAGGTCTGTTGTTCCGAGGTTGAGCAGAAATTAAAATACCTGCTCAGCAACAAGAGGATTACAGCTTCTGTAGAATGCAAGTTCTCTGACAGGGCAAGACGATCAGAGAGCTTTTGAGAAGAGAGAGGAGAGGATCGAAAAGAGGAATGAAATTCCACTGATACAGGGCAGCTCTGCTGGTGTTCGGGCTGTATTTTTAGCATTTATTTAATATAATCAAGGTAACAGAGCGAAGAGGCCATGCTGGGTGCATGTGTTGGTTTACAGAAAACATTCTTAGAGTAAACTGTAAAATTAAGCTGAGTATTGTGTATAAAGTTCTGCAGGTTATTTTATTTGACTTTTTGTCCACATTCATTCATATCTGAACCACACATTCTCCAAAGGCCAAAAGACATAGTACCGTGAAATAAAAGTATGTTGTGCAAAATGCTCTTGGATCATATTACTCTTCCAAAATATTGGGTTTGCTTAATTAACACATATATCGACTTGTGAAAACTATCTTTAAAACATTAACTTTTCATGACTTAGGAAAATGGCTTTGTTTTCAGCTTTGTGAGGATGCATTTTTCACCTAATGCAATTGATTTTTGAATGGTTTATTTAGCTTAAGGATAGAGCTGCAACAATTAGTCAATTAATTAATTATTCAATTGACAGAGAGTGAATCAGGAGCTGCTTTTCAATTGAGTAACTGTTTTGACTCCGCTTTCTCTCATTCCAGCCTCTCTAATGTGACATTTGTTTGTTTCCTTAGTCTTCTACAGTCGTAATGTAATATTTTGGGGTTTTGGACTGTTGGTCAGACAAATTAAGACATTTGAACATATCATCTTAGATTCTGGGAAACCCCAATGAACATTTTCTGATGTTTTAACTCAACTCAGCTTCATTTATTGAACAAAAAATAAACAATCAAGAAAAATTTATAACAAAAATTACAACAAAGCAGTGTTAAAAGTGTTAAAAATCAAATAAAAGTAAATGGAATAAAATGAAATAAACACCAGGGATAAAAAATGATATAAACACTTAAAAACTAAGGCTATAACATTACTCCAAATTGAAAGCTTGCCATACTAATATCCAGACGAGGTGAGTTCCACAGTTTAGGGCAGTGATACCCAACTTATGGCCCACAGGCCAAATCTGATAGGGTGCCAGGCGGCCCTCTGACCATTTCTCTACCAGCTGACCATTTTTCTAAAAATTTGTTCTGATCCCTGTGTTTCATACTAAAAGAGCCTAAATATGCCGTTCATTTATTCCCTGGCAGGAGCGGTTTATGTTTAGAAATCATTAAAACATTTCAGTTATTGCATGATGAAAGAAGTCACACCTCTGTTTAATGTTGTTTACACTCTTGCAAAACTTTTCCAAAGAATTTACAACAAAAATGCAGTAAAATATCTGATTTATCTGTCAGTCCTTAATAATTTAATAATCCAGACAATCTGAAACTAAAGGATTCCAAAGAAAGATGAGTTATTGGCCTTTTGATGTTTATTCATTTTATCTGATAAATAATGTTATTACAAATGTTTGTTTATTAAATGGCCCCTGGCATTCTATCATTTTGCAAACGTGGCCCCTGGGCAAAGCAAGTTGTGTGTCCCTGGTTTAGGGGCATAAAAACAAAACACTGGTACTTTTATGAGACACCAAAGAAACATTTAACAGAAAAGCAATAGAGATCTGACTGAAACATAAAATGAAGAAGCGTCTCTGAAGTAGGGAAGAGCAAGGTCATTTTAAGAAGTAAACATAATTGGCTGATTAATTGATAATGAAATTACTTGCAACCTGACTCAGTTTTCTCAGTTTTCTCAAATCATAAAACAACACTTGATACACTTACCTTAAAAATTAAAAATATTCAAATCTGGAGCTACATAGTTTTCTTTGTCACAGATAAAGCATTTTTATACTAAGATTTACATCATGTCACTGTCCATTCACCGTCACATCAGAGCAGTAGAATTATGATGAACAAAGAAAAAAATGTCTCTGTGTACCAAAAGTGACCATACTATCCTCTTTATAGTAACTCCTGATGTGGCTGTTGCAGGCCAAGTGACCATATTAGGCTCATGTGAGATACTGTACCAGATCCATCATCTGACGTTGATTAGCAGCATGTACAGTGTGAGAGATGATGGATGACTGCCAGGTTGGGGCCTTGACATCCATATTTATAATTCGTGCAGTTTATAAATGACCTTGGCGCTGGTGTACTGTACCTCCAGGTCTGACAAGTAAGGCCGTGTTCAGACCAAAAATAGCACTCTGTTAAAAAACCACAAGCTGCTGCAGGATTGCTACAGGTACCGGTGAGAAAGTGAAATATGATCTAGGCGGTTTAGTTTGAGGAGTACATCCATGACTTTTCAAGGCTTATCACATGCCAAAACACTGCACGGGGGGGTTTATAATACTGTGAGGCAGAATTTTACAACTCTGGAAAGTCAGCGTGGAGGCATTCATTTGATCCTCGGTCATGTCGCTCTCAAGGTAAACAGAAGAATTAACGCTGTTAAGCAGGCGGGCCTATAGCAGGAATATAGGCTTGCACATACAGTATTTGGCCGATGCCGTGTGCTGCCAGACAATGTGGCATGCATTGTTCTTCTTTTTTGACTCTGCATCTGTTTGCGGTTTCAAGACCAACACGAAGGTGGGGCTGGATTTGATGACTCTGATTCCCAATTCTAATTCCAATTCTGATTTCAATTTCTCATTGACTTTGGTTCTTTAAGGCATAATATGGACTCAGATAATTCCTTTATATCATTGCTTATGACCTTCAAGAAGTCTGCGATAGATACTGTGTCTGTAGAGACCCTGCCCTCTGCCTGTATTTCTCATTATTTTGCTGTGCTTGAGGCACTTAACCAACCCAAAATGTCAGTATTTGACATCCTGGGAATGAGACACAACAATAATGCAATAGTGCGTTTACAAACTGCGGACAAGTCCTGCTGATTCAATCTTTAATGATTCTCGATTCTGACTCTTTGAAGGGCCGAGTCAAAACAGGACACATGGTTATTTCACTTTAATTGGAAACTGTTTTGATAATTGTCAGTTTCAATGGTTCCTGCTTTGCAAATGCTGTTTTTCCTTTTAATTACTCAAATAATATTAATGAGCTGTTTTATAATTTAGAGGGTTGGACTGCTGGTTGGACAAAACAAACATTGTGAAATTGTCACTTTGGACTCTGGATATTTGTTACCGCATTCCTCACTGTTTTTCTAAATTTTTACAAACCAGACTTAATTGATTAATGGGGGGAAAAAAGCCAATTAATCCATAATGAAAATAATCATTAGTTGCAGTGCTAAGATGAAGGATCTCAGAATTTGCTCCCCACTGACCACTCACAAACTCCTAATGATTATATGAATTGCTCTCGAGCCTGATTGCATCTTCCAGCCATTGCAGTGCACTGTAGGATTCTGGCTTGAAAGTGCTGCAGATAGCACTGAGAGATGACTCTCTCCTCCCATCATGCATTGCTGAGAGTTTAAGGTTTTAATGTCCCAAAATTCAAATGATACTTTTTGGTAGTGTTTGTAATTTTAAACATTTATTTTTTATTAGTGTTTTTAATTGTTTTGTTCCAAATATGTCGGTTTATGTTGGCAGTTGTCATTTTTGTGCTGGTTTAGAAACTTGAACTTCGTAACCGTGACTGAAGTGGCCAGAATTTCTTCACTTCAGCTTTGGGCTGAACGGTTTCGAAAAAAAAAAATCCAGTTGCAATTATTGTGACTGATATTGCAATTGCAATTTGATTTGCAGTTTTAGAGGAAATTATCATTTCTACATCATAATTCTCATTTTAGTCTGAAAAAAACATGTTAAAATAATTATGTTGTGATTTTTTTGGATGCGTCTGTACCTCTGCAGCATGACAAAGTTACATTTTAAAATGGCATTTTGACACACATTTTGTCTTTTAGCAATTTGAAAATTGCTGTGTGCCATCTTGGGATTGAAATAAAACTTTTATTAATTGTTCAGCTCTACTCCAGCTGAAGTTTCATGCGATGAGTTGGGATGTTTATCCCCAATTTTAAAAGGAAGTGTCGAGGTGACAAATTACAAAATTGATTAATGGCAGTCATGGCTTAGTGACTCCACGTGCAGAATCAAAAATTAAATTTTTTTTAAATGATTCCTTTGAAATGGTAATTTTGGAGTCAGTTCTTGATACCCAGCCCTCCATGTGGGGTTCAATGAAATGAATTAGCAAGTTGCAGTTCTTTTTGTTTTTGAACACTTCCCCAGGTTCCTACTTTTCTTTTTACTGTCTGCCCACACGGCATTAAAATCTTCCAAATGGTTACTTAAATGTGTTATTCAATTAAATTAGTCTTCCTGTGCCCTTCTGACTTTCTGCATTTTATTATTCAAAACATTAAGGCATTATTGCTATGAGGAGGTAGATGCATTCATTGTAAATGTGCTCCTATTAATGTAAATGTGGTGACTCATATGGCTATTAATAGTCTTGACCATCTCCCTTCGGTCTCCTGCTCCTGGAATAAAACAATATATATTACAATATAAGTACAATAACCTCCTCAAAAAACACAAAATCATGGCCAAAGGGATACATGAACTGATACAGGATCTTAGAGAATAGATGTATTAATAATATATGAATGATTGACTCACCAGCGTCATACTTCATCGTCTCTTACATTTGCTTTGGCGGATTTTTTCTTGCTGCAGTAGCTGGATAGGTTAAAGCTTTCTTCCTTCCAGAATTCATACCTTTGTTAGTGTGAGTTTCATCTCCGTCAATGGATGGCAAGAATAATATGCAATCCTTCCAGGCTGTATAGAAATATGTCTTTCTAGTCTTTCAAGGACATACCTCTCCTTTGTGTCATTAACAGCACAACGAAGTGGAAATTATAGCTCCCTTTCAGTTGCCCTCCGAGGGCACAGAACAGAGGGAGGATGGCTGCATGCCTGGCAGAATATTGACTCACTGTTCATAAAACGCCAACTCTTGCTTCGCCTACCTTATATCAGTTACTTCATTCTCTTTTTCCTGCTTTCGCACTCTTTTCTTTCGCTCGTTCATTCATTAAATTTTTCCCTCCACGAGGAGAGATGACTCCGGGTCTTATCTCTGAGGAGCAGAATCAACACCCTCCCTCCTCACACTGGATGGGCTGCTTATTGTCCCGAGCTAAATTGAGTCATTCAGTCTCAGTGCAGATGACTCCCTCTGACTGAGCATTTCTCCAGCACAGACGATTGATTTAGTAAGTTTTAGCCCTCCAGAAAGATTCCATTCTGTAAGTAAGAATAACTTGCGTATGAACAAATCTAGTTTTCAAGAGGCAGACAAGAGCGAGAACATAAACTTATCACGCATCTCCACGACCACAACATAGTGTAACCTGGGCCCTGTTCTTTATACGTGGATAACTAACTTATCCAGATTGATATGTTGATAAGTTCACACAAGTCTGAATTTTTTGGTTCTTCAGAGCTGCTTTAAAATTCACCTGGAACTGTTGTCAGAGCAACAAGTCCTTAAAACCAAACCAGCAAAAGTGCAACTTTTTGAGAGTTGGCTGGTTCATGACCAAGGTGTTTTTCAGTGAACTGCAGTTATTTTCAACTTGAAATTAACCCACTGTAGTTATCATAACGAAGACTTACCTACTGTATATTTATCAGGGTTAAACATTAATGTTCTGTTTAACTTCAGCGGTTGGGCAAGAGTTAGGGTTAGGGTTCTTAAGTTCTGAACTGGATGACTGAGAATCTTCACAGACATTTAAATGTCTTGTTTTTTTCCTCCATCTAAAGCCCAAAGATATTCAGTTTAATGTGATATTAAATGAAGAAAATGAGGAAGTCTCCATATTTGAGAGGCTGAAAACAGCATTTTCTGACATTTTTGCATGAAAAACAACTTTAGCTATTCATCTATTATTAAAATAGTTGATAGTTGATAAAAACACATAACTAAAGGTGCTTTCACACCTGAAAATCAGAATCAAGGTTTATGTTTTTGTTCAATTGTATACAATTGGTCTGGTCAGTTTGCACCAGTGCACTAAAGAAATATGCATGATATCTAATGTCGGTGTGCTGTTAGTTAGATTCGGTTCAGTTCCTCTCGCTTTGATCCTTATGGAAAGTTTTCATTGGACCAAATATCAGTTAAACATTTGGTCTCCTCTTTTCTCCCCATGTGTTACCGTGGCTCATTTTGTTGTGTTGTGTTGTTTTTCCTTTTCCAGTTCTAATGATAGCCTGCTAGAGCTTCATGTATTTGAGCCAAACATCTGAACCATCCAAAAAAATATTTTCACACTAATAATGAACCGAACCATAATTCAGTTTGATCTGGACTCAGACAACCTGTTGTGGTCTGCACAAGATTCGGCTGTTTAGTCTAAACCATGATCCAGAGGTTTCACACTTGTAATTTTGGTTTGGATCAAACTGGAAAATCTGAAAGTCCAAATGAAGTAGGTGTGAAAGCACCCTGAAGAGTGTTAAAAGACCAGTGAAGCTAAAACACAGAGCATTTAATGATCAGGGGTAATCCTTGAGTTGCTGATGTTGTACAGCCGCTGAACTTCATGTGAATCGTTTAGTGGCTCAGTTGATTCAGCAGTTCAGATGTATGAAACAGAACAATGAATGTAACACAACTAGCACAGCAGTGTGAAGCCAATCATATTGAGATGAATGAATCTACAATTCTAGCCTTTATACGTTATCCTTTTACGGTCTCTTTGAGCTGTCTATCTTGGTCCCTTTGATTTGAAAAAAAAAAAGAACTTGAAAAGGCAGTTTTGAGAGCAGCCTTTGAGAAAATGTTTGGAATGATTGCAGCAATTTTTATTAATTTACAGTATGTTTCAACATTTTGTTTAGAGTATTCTCAGTGTGAAAGACATCAAAATGAATGAGTAAAAAATAAGAGTGAAAAGCAAGTAAAGAAATCTGTGATAGTAAAGTGGGGGAAAAGTGAAAAATACGTGCAGATTCATTCCTGTGACTTGACGCCTCGGTCTCCTCGCAGCTCGTGGACCTTTGTGATTTGTGCGTGGGAGTTGTAGTTTTCACATTTTGCTCTCAGACTAGCAACTTCTGCACACTATCATTCTTCTTCACTGTTTGTTCCTTTTTAGACAAACTCAGAAATTGCCTTTAGTTTTCAGCTGTTGGTGCAGTGAAAGCTTGGCGCTGATACCATTTCATCCAATGCTAGTCTCTAAAATTGGTTGAGAAACTAAAGAACCGAAATCGATTTCTGTGAACCAAAAGAGAATTGCCTCATCATCTAGACAGCATTACATCAGACACCCACAACAAACACCTTCATTACAGAGCGACCCCCCTGTAGTCCTCGCAACTCGGCCTCATGGAAGACCAAACAGTCCTTTTTTTTAATGTCCTTTCATTTACAATGAAAACATTTGAGTAGCTTCAAAACTGTTAAAAATGAATTATTTATACTGTGCATGGTGTTATGCTCTCGTCCTTTATCCCATAGCTCATTTATCTGTGTCTTTCTTCCATTGATTGAAGTTACACCAACAGTTTGGTGCTTTTAATATTCAGTTTACTGGCTGAATGATTTTACTTTTTCTGTTTGAACTCACTATGCATATCAAAAGCTACTTAGGAAGAGCTAGAAAGAAATTTAAAAGTGGTTAGCTGCTATTAACAATTTGCAATGTTTGCTAAAGGTAACATTACTATTGGTCCAGGGTGTAAGATCCGCAGGGATCTATTGGCAGAACACAGCAGAAATTGAATATTCACAAATTTATATTCAGAAATATGTTTATATATCAGGTGTTGTAAATTAGCATCTGTTATAAGTTTTTCTGTTTAAACTGTATCCACCCCTTTCAAATAAACTAAAATCAATAATAATCGGCCTCTGAAACTTTCTCTAAACATTGAATTGGATCGGATTCTGCTTGTGCTGCTCCAAAAACTGAAAAATTACACCTTAAAAAAAGACTCAACAGAGGTGTGTGTTTCCAGAAACGATGTCACTATTACTGAGAATAGCCCACATATGGAGATTTTTACATACAGACCATTTCTTCTATACCAAGAACTGTTAAATGCAGTGTTTTTAAATTGTGAGATTTTGGTCATTACTGTCAGATTCCTTCTGTCCATCCTCCCATCCATTTTCAAAACTGCTTAACCCTTTTCAGGCTCACGTTGGCGGGGCTGGAGTCTATCCCAGCTCTCATCAGGACACGGGGCTACACCCTGGGCAGGTCGCCCGTCCATTAATAAATGATAACATCATGCTGTTTTAGTAGAAAGTGAATGTAGCACTTCACTGCTCATTGAATCTGCTTGTAATGGACTTGTTTACTCATGAGCATTTCACTAACAACACTATTTCCTTTTTTCTCTCCTATGTCCCGCTTCCCTGTTATGGAACACCATGAACACACAGGTAAGAGAAACCTCATGTTCTGATTGTGCTGTTCTTACATTTATCTTTATTTATATATCTATAGTGTGTGTGTGTCTGTCTGTGTCTGTGTTTAATCCCATTGTGCTCCTCACTGGTGCTAGGAAGTGTTGTGTTTTTGCAGTAGCTCAAAGTGCTGTTTTGTTGCCTCTAGGGGGCAGCATGAACTAAAAGTTAGATGATCACTGAAGCAGCAGAAAGCTGAGTGTCACCCAGGACCTTCCCCATGTCAACATATAGCTAAACTGGGTTGTGCATTACAGCTATGTCTGTGGTTGTGCCCTGTGTATTAAATTTCTGTTGCCTTCAAAGCAGTTTTAAAGGCCAAAGGTTTGATGTGGACAGGAGTCCTTCATGTTGCTTGCTGCTGTTGTTTTCATATCAGCAGTGGTCTTGTAGTTCTTTCCTGTCGTGCTTTAGTTTTGTGAAATAACGGACATTTCCCAATCACGTCTTTTAGGCCTGAAGACCGTACGACTGCTGCTGCTTTCCATCCACACCTCTACCTCTTTGTAGAAATCTGTATTTATAAGCAGTTCACGTGTCCCTCAGACACACATTTGCTGCCTTTCAAGCACCAACTCTCTGCTCTTCACTCATTTTCCACATGCAGACACTCCCGGCTAAGAGCTTCATTAAATGTTCAGGTTGTTATGACGACTATGAGTGCAGCACTCAATACTACATTAAGAGTCTGAAGAAGCTCTTACACTGTTGCACATCTCCGCAGCTTTAATGCAGTGGTAATTCTACAGAAAATCCTTGGGAAACAATTCCGAAGACGGCCATTCAATAGCTTTTGTTGAAGTTTCTGTTGGAGAAACAACTTATATTTGAGAGGGCAGTCAAAGAAATAAAGTGCCAGCTGTCTTTTGTCTCAGAGGATTCTTGTGACTAATTTGAAAAAAACAAAGGATGAATCAGTTTTCATGGTTACAGTAATGCATGTCATACCTATTTTTCAAAATGTCTCCTTAAAATTAACATAGGTACTCTTGACTGGCGGTCTTCAATGATCTGCAATCTGAAATAGTTAACCTTTGGATAATATTCTGTAATTCATGAAATGTTGGTTTATTGTGTGACCTTCAGTCTCTTTGCTTTGGGCCTGGAAGTGGAATTGCTCAGCCGCATCAGCCTTGGGTGTGCAAGGGTTTGATGGGGCTCCAAGTCGCCAGATGCAAAGTGGCTGCCAGCATCACAACTGGGCCCGGCATGAAGTGGTGCGCGGATAATTGAGGACCTGTTGCGGCATTGGTGTACCCTGACTTCTCGGTGGTAGTGCGGAGTCAAAAGCTGCAACAGTTTTTCCAGTGCGTCTGACTCACTGCAGGCTGTCTTTGCCATAGAAGAAGCTGCCATCAGGTCACAGGCCCAACTCTATTGGACAGTCCAGTCCACCACTCAGTGTTCAGTCAGTTAAAAGAGCGTCTTGTTTTATATTTTATATGAGGGTTATATCAACTTAAAAGAGCATTAAATAGCTACATCGTGACTTAGTTTCTCAGCTCAAAATGATTATATTGCAAAGTCAAGTATTTTCACCAATGTTGAGCCTTGACTAAACAAATGTGCTTATTTTCTGCTTCTACAACAATATGATTATTTAGCGCCTCGCTGTTTTGACAGGTAAAGCGTTCCTAATTTGTCTTGTGATAGGGATAATTTAGCTGTCCAAGTTTCACGCATCTTATTTACAGCTGGTTTGTGTTTATTTCTAAAGAAAATCCAGGAATTTATCATGGTTTCTTTTTAATATTCAAAAGGACATGGAAATTCACAATACATCACTCAGGAACAATATCAGATTCAAAATAGAAGAAACTGAATCAGGGGTGGTCAAATATTTTTCATGAGGGGCCACTATATGAGAAACGGATCAGGCTGCCATGGGCCAGATACAAATGTGATACACAGCTTTACTGGCAACTTTAATGGGAAAAAATACTTTGGAGTCAGTGTCTTGTTAAATATCCTGCATTCAGTGTCAATCATTTGCTTTTTACCACTCATATTTGCCACTCAGCTACTGTACAATGCCCTTGCTGTGTGCAAAACATTTCCCACACTTGACGTGCTGACATAGCTTACTGCACTGGCCCAAAAATTCAGCTAAAATATCCCAGATACAAGCACTGCCATCTTGCGCTGGTGATGTCATTTGGAGCCAGAGTCTGTGCAGTAGCGATCAGTGTTGGGTGCCGCCGTGTCGGGTTTTCACTCACACAGCTGGCTGAGTCAGTCGCAAGCAGAGCTCAGCTGTCAATCATGGCATATCATCAAATCACTATGACCATCTTTGGGGAAAAAAATGTATTTGACATGTACTTTGATGTTTTAGTTTGGCCCATGTGCTATCTATTAGATTTGGAGGCAGGATTTATGACCTGTACTGCAGCCTTCCACCAGGAGGCGATCAAGATGCTTTGGCTTCACTTTTGGGGAGCTGTGATCCAGTCCATTTCTAATACATGCTGGTAGACACAGATACCGTAAAACTCCCAATAATAGCAGAATCTCTAATAATGGTACAGTCAAAAGTAATGCACGTAGATGTCTATGAGCTAATAGCTGGTTACCACAGGAAAGCTCTTCACTCTTTCTGAACTGTAGTGTGATTGAATTTTGGGCTCGTCATTTTTGTTGGCAGGGTCCAAAACTTGTAGTTTCATAGTATGCCATGCTTGCTGAATAGGTTGCAGTGATAGTTGCAGCAACAGTAGAAGACAACAACAACAATATAAACGACATGGACGTATGTCTCTAAGGGAATAAAGTTAAAGCATAAAAGATACATTTCATACCAATGCCAGTTACCATTTTTATGTGTTGAACACAGCACTAACCTTTCAGAA
Organism: Lutjanus campechanus; assembly: GCA_027495735.1. Lineage (NCBI taxonomy): Eukaryota > Metazoa > Chordata > Actinopteri > Lutjaniformes > Lutjanidae > Lutjanus > Lutjanus campechanus. The sequence continues at coordinate 61,236 of JAJHUR010119750.1, forward strand.
TAAAGGCTTGATAACTGTTTACTGCTATGCAAAACTATTTTCTTTGTTAGATTTTAATTGCAGTATCTCTAAGGGCTCGTGATGGCCTTGTGGGCTGCGTAGAGTGGGCTGGATCCAGCCCATGGGCCATATTTTGCCCAGGTCTGATCTAAATAAAAATCAATTATAATTAGCCTGCTCATCATTTGGTGTTTAAAACCGAGAGCTATGAGCTTCAGTTATATCCTTTAATAGAATTTTGTGTTCTCCAAAACTTCAGTAAGTAAAATGGTATGTCTTGTATTGTGCTTCACAGTTCATCTGTTGACAAAGCCATCACCAGCAACCACTTTACCCCAATCTTATTTTGCCCTTCTGTCTCTATATATTCAAGTCTCCCATATGCCTAATGTGGAGTCAAGTCTCTAATTTATCTGTTCAAACAAAATGTACCGCATCACATCTGAGATGATTCTCCCTGCAGCTCTGAGAAAGTGTTGACATTTTGTCAGTTCTGCCAGTTGTCTACAAGCATGAAAGGCATAAAAACAAGTTGCCAGGCAGCACATCTGCATTCATGTTGAGGTCACATCAGGCTACGCAGAAAGCATAAACCAGAGGTGTACCTGTTTATCTCCCATCCTTGTGGTTGCATCAGTGTCCACTGGAAGAAAAAGCACCTTCCTTGACTGTATTTATATCCATATGTATTTTAACTGCTCAAGACAGCTTTGACCTCACATAGAATTAAAGCGTTGTCCATGTAGAAAAGTATAATAATCTAATTTCAGCGTCTCATATTGATTCCTGTATTCAGCCAACTGCCTGAGTGCATATGTCAAAGTATACACACTTTATCTCGGCGTGAAGGGAAATTATTTTGCTGCCAGAGGGATAATAATGGAGGAGTACCAATTGGAACGAGGTGTGTGTTAATGCAGTACTTCAAACACTCCAGTATTTTCTGGAGTGTTATCACCATCTCAGAGTGCTCAGACATTAGACAGGAGGGTGGCATCAAGTGTCATGCCAGAAAAAGTGTGTCAGCAGTAATATTTTGTAGTGTGTTCTGCCAAGACAACATTCAGACTGTGAGATATGTCTTTGAATTTTCAGCCCAAGTTTCTTATATTTGAGTTGGGCTGCACAATTGAACTGACATATTATCAAAATCACAATATGGCCAAGCGCAATATATAAATAGCACAAGCTGCAATAATTTTGATAAAGGAAAAATGTGTGATTAAACAGCGATATAATGAAGTACTGCAGTGCTGCAGAGACGACCCGGCTTACAAAACTTGTTCTGCAGATGTAAGAAAACATGTTTGTTTGGTACAGACAGAAACAAAACACATCGTCTTGATTTTAATTGTTTTTTTCACTCAGAAAAAATGAAAATTGTGATGCAAAAAAATTATCATTCCCACTAATCTTGAATAATATTGCATTCATAATATCGTGTAGCCATATTAGTATGTGAATGGCACACACAGGGCTTAGATGAAGTGTCATCTTAAATGACAGTTAATAACGTTTTCATCCATGTAAAAGTAGATTATTTTTAGAATTGTAAACTAACAAAAATGATATTATAGCACACAACAAAAAAGGATTAGACTTTTCAGTAACTTTTCAGACAAAAATACTAAATATTCTCTGCAAAACTTTTAAATAACAGACTGTCTAGAACGAGTGTTTGGTGTGTCTGTTCTGGGCTACTATATGGTGATGCAATATGGCGGAAGGAAGTGAAGGAAGACCTGCTCCCTTTATAGACATGAACGACTCATTCTCACATGAAAACACAACATTTTATATTTTCATGTTATTACACACTGATGAAAATATACTTATTAGTATTACTTTCTATTTCTGCTACATTCTGCCAAAACAGCGCCACAGTTCTTACACACTGGAGTTTGAATTACATTTTTGATGGCCAACAAATGAGTAATCAATCCAGACAACAGTCAATACTGATAATAATCATTAATTGTGGTTCCTGTTTGAGCATGAAAGAGTTTGAGTTTTAGTTAAATCAGTCATGCTCAGGATTAGTGTTCATGTTTACATTTCCTTCAAATTTCTTTTAAAGGGCTGGTCTGTTCTGCAGAAGTCAAACAATCAAATTTTGATGGTTGTAAAATAGGTTGTAAAATAGTTTCCGTTTAAAGAAAATCCAGAGAAGAGCGCAGATAGAGGTGCCCTTTAAACTATAGATTATGCCTTAAGTAAGAAAAACCCAAACCCTTGCTATTCCTGGATTTTCAAATTAACGAAAACAAATGATCACAACTTGTGACTCTGCTTTTGCTCCCAGTCCCCCAACAGTTTAACTTGTTTGTTTTGCATGGCCAGGAATTGAATATTTACCCTGATGCAGTTCCCCGCAGAATTTGGATTTTGATTAGCAATTCATGGCCTCCTTAAGGCAGTGTAACAAAGCAATCAATATCCTCTCCTCGGATGAGGATAGGGGGGCACGTTGTAGGGATTAATTTACTAATACAAAATGGAAAATCAATGATAGGCTCCTCTCATACGTGCCCCCACAAACAAAGATTCACACATACATGAACTGAAAGCAGCTGGATATTCTGAGCTTTGTTTTTATACCAGCTGCAGTGTGTCAGTAGCCTGCTATATTACTGTGATGGATGACAATGAAAGGGATTCCATGGCTACATTAGATTTTCCAGCTACGTCTCCTCACTGGGCAGCAACATCCGCAGCCTTTAATTTAAACAGAGCTCTGATGTAATTAACACAGCGTCATTACTCTGCTGGTTACCCCTCCCACATGTTTACCATTAGTCCAGTGGAAAAAACCCAAGACTTCAAGTTTAGCAAATTGAAGTTTACCCCTGAATTACACCTAAGTTAACTTATCGAGGCAGGCATTTCCCACTTGATTTTTTTCCCCCCCTGAAATGTTGTCCATACTTATTTGCTCACTCCTTCTGCTTTAATGGAACATACTGTAACAAAGTGTAATGAATCATTACTCCTGGAGCATTTGGTAAAAGGAAATGTGTAAAGGGAACCAGTCACCTACTTTTCACTGGATCAGTCGATTCTTACGATATTAAAGGGAAACTCCAGCAGTTTTACACATCAAAGTGTATTTACAGGCCTCAGGGAGTGCTTATACTA
>JAJHUR010119752.1:0-19725 GCA_027495735.1 Lutjanus campechanus
AAGTGATTAAAAAAGTATTATATGATATAATAAAACTATACAATTCATATTGGCACAAGATTAATACTGAGCTGCCACGGTGGCAATTCTATGAGACGTCCCTCTGAGAAGAATTAATCATGGTATTGTCTCAAAACTATGAAGCCACTTTGTGTGGTGATGACTTGATGACATTGTGGAAATTGAGGAGGGCTGAATCGGGAGAGCAGGAAAAGAAAACTATCAGTGCAGGCCAGAAAAATGCTGAGAGGAAACGCTTCCAATTTTAGTAAAAACAAGAAAGCCTCTGGATGTTTATGCTTGAGCAGTTAACATGCCACCCTATCACAAACACACCATCTCAACAAGGCATTCATGATAGCATATGTGCATCATATGTGAGACACCAGATAACTGTAATCAGAAAGCTGATGTGGTCAAAGAAAACAGAAAAAGAAAACAACAATAATAATACTTTTAAAAAAAAGTTACAACACAAAAACACTGACCTTTGGAAGGGCAACCAGTTAATTACTCAGCAACTCTGCATTACTTCCTCAAGGTGTCACTGTGTTCATGTCTACAAAAAAAAAGTTCACTTCCAGACCTTTTAGAGACGGTGTAGACAGAGTAATGAGAACAGCAAGATCCGCAACATGGATATGATCCCTCACTGGCTTCCTGTCCGCCAGTGTTTCCAAAGGTCAATACTCTGGTGGACGAAGGTTTTTTTATGCTGCACCAACTTTAATTCAGGCTGAACTGATATAAACATGTCGCCAGAGCTATTAGAAATGAAGTAAATCAAAGCATATTGCAAAGTAAGGTAAACAAAAGAGCGATACTTTTTTGTACCACGTGTTTGAAAGAATATAATATTTGTTAAATATAGTAGTCCCTAGGCTGCTATACACACACACATATATATATATATATATATATATATATATTTATACACACACACACACACATTAGGTACTGAATTAAGACCTCAGTTCTGTTTAGTCTTTATTGTCCTCAGTAAAACCAGACAGTGTTCATGAACTTCTTCTGTACCAACACTGTGTGCAGGCTGTTAATTTAAAGAAAGAAAATATAAATAATGGTATCGAAAGATGTGTCAAGTATCTTTTTTTTTAATACTAGTATTGGATAGAAGTTGTGAACTCTACTGCAAAGCTGTATTAATTGACTAAAGGGCAGAACGATTGTGTCACTGGCTTTTAGAGGTATCAGTGATAGAGTTAACAACAATAAAAAACCTTCAGATAAACAATAGCAACAGAAACAGCTGTCTGTTTTGCTTGTTTTATTTTGAAACTTTTTACCGGACGTGTGACACAATACATTTAAATTCATGAGTGTACCCTCCAGTGGTCAAGGTCTGGAACTACACTCAATTTATAGCTAAAACACAGCGTTAATTTCAATATTAGTAAAACCATGTTCAAACATAATGCCTTAGTGTTGTTACTACAAACAAGAATATTACAAAAATTGTAATAATTGCATCAATGTCAAGAATTTTTGTTTTCTGTTTTTACCTTGATGGAGCAAAATCATCAGTGTTCACTGCCCTCCAGTGGTCACAGTGAGGAACTATATGAAAGCAAGACGCCAAATTGATGGTTGAAGAAGTGAACAGAGCTTCTGGGTCTGAAAAGGGAAGCCAATACAGACATGCCTTAAACCAGCATTCTTTCTAGTGGCCACAAGGGGGCGAATCCACTGGTTGCAAAAATAAGTCAGATTCCATCCAATCTTATGAGAAAATGACCCTAATTCTTATTTCATCTGTGACCTCAGTGAAAAGGTTCCTAATGAGTTTATGTTCTCAATCTCTAGTTTCAAGTCCTCTTCAATACAGCAGGATGTTCATTTTATAAATCATGCTCCTATTTATAGTAAAATAGACAATAATGTAGGATACGCTTTAGGACGGAGCTACCTTGTGATTGTCAAGTCCTTCTCAGTGAGTCTGTCCAGTGCAACACACAGAGCTCATAAAACACAGATGAAACTGTCACATTTGACAGTTTTGATCAAATGTGGATCAAGATGCTGTTCCTACATTGCCCATTTCTCCCTTCAAATGTTTTCAGAAACACATTTTTAGTGACTGTTTAGTTGTAATATGAGAAAAATTCCAGGCTGGCCACAATTATTTCCTGCTGAATGAAGGAGCCAAACCAAGCAGCACGTAAGTCGCAGGATATGACCCACCAGCTCCACATTCTCCTTGGCACTGTGCACGTTCTGGTTGCAAAAAGCCAAGATGGCAACCCTGATAATCCCAAAGCCAAGGCTGGTGGCAGTGGGTGTCGTCACAGTGTCCACTGTGTCCACTAATTCTATCGTCAATACTTCAAATTAAATCTAAGCTTTAGGAAGTGATTAGAAACAGAAATTACAACATATTTATGCTGATTCTTGTCTTTTGTGGCATCAATAATGGTATTAATGTTCATGTTGATACAATTATAAACAGGTATTTATACTGTTTTTTTTCTGGCCAATCAATAATGGCACTTATAGTCATACTAACATTAGTGTTAATTATATCTGTATTAACTGCAACTAATTGTATCACAGTAGACATGAGAGTAATATTATTTACTTGACTTGTCACATAGCCTATTACTGCTTTGTGTTGCGTTTGGGTCTCCAGTTTATGTACAATGCATAGTTTATATTCATATTTACATGATACTGTAATAAAAGGGAGGGTAAGAGGGAGGATAATCAGCACCTTCTGGCAAACCTGTTTAGCACCTAACATTGAAGCACACTTCAAAAGCAAAACTCAAATTCAATCTAAAAAAAATATCAAGTCAAAGACATCAAATCTTACTGGGCGAGAACATTTACGCTTCCTGCAGTTTCACAAACTCAAACACAAGGTTCATGCACAACAAAAGTTCAGTTAGCACCATGTTAGTTAGCACCACATACAAAACAGTGCACATTACAGATGAAAGAGTACTTTTTCTAACCCGATCTCACTGCATAAACCATTGCTTTACTTCATTACAGAGGGAGAACACTAAATATCAGCCATCTTCCAATTTTATTCCTCTGTCACTAAAAGTGAACAGATTATCTCTTTTTGTTTTAAAATCAGTCATCTTACTACCCTGTGAGCTCAATCTCCCTAAATATATTACTATTATCTTTAATCCAACCATTTTTACACATTAGGGACTGACAAGGGAACATTACCAGCTCTTGTTTGACATTTTGGGAATCTCACTTTTCTGAGAGAGCTAGCAGCTGGTTAGCTTAGTTTAATATAAAGTCTTGTATTCTGGCACTATATGACTAATTAACATCTTCCTTCTTATTCGTTTAATTCGTACAAAACCAGTGCTAAAAAAGTATAACTGGCAATTTTTCTGTATGTTTGTCACCATTTCTGAACATGAGCCTCTTATTTGAGGAGAGCTCACAGGGGTTAGGGACATACATCAGACCAGCAATACATCATCCAGCCTGAGTTGGCAAGGCCACGTTACCTTCTGGGGGCAAACTCACAGTTTCATATAATGGGAGCGATAGGAAAATGCTGAAAAGCTGCTGTGTAGCAGGTTGTAGAACAAATAAAAGACTCCCTAATCAGAGCAGAATGCCTGAGCTTCTGGAGAACGGTAATTATTACTATTGATGGAGAGCTAACATTAGCTTGAGTGGGAAGCTGCGTCAGGCTGTCGTGTCTGACGAAACCTCAGTCTAGCTTAGATCGCCAGTTGTGTATTGACAGGTTTTGTTATTTACAGACAACATTTAGACTAACAATACCTGGTAATTCAGTATTATCAGTGTCTGGCCACTGTGTTGGCTCATTGATCCACTTGGAAGGAGTGAGACTGAAGGAGCATGATGGCTGACGTATAAACCTTGGTTTAATAAGATATTGCAAATGCTCAGTTTCAGGGACCATCACGGAATAATTCATATAAATGTCTATTAAAAAAGGTGTTTAACTTGACATGAATTCATACACACTTGTCAAAATTGTATTTCAAAAACATGCAAAACTGCACTGTTGTCTATTTGAGCCTCAATTTTCTATCCCCCAAAAGGGGGCGTGGCCTTATTTTGGCAAGGTACCTGTATTTGCCAGTCTGATGTATAGGGGCAAGATCATGTGTTTGTGTAACTTTCACTGCCAGAGGGGGAAGACAGAAGTTCCACACTGCAAGTTTAATTTAACAATGCAGACACTTGTTTTGTTTTTGTGGCATGTATGTTATATACAGAAAACCAATCTGCTGTTTATACTTTCAAAATTCATAACATTTTCCATTTATTTCTTCATATTTTTTTCAAAGAGGTATTGCTTATTCCCCAGCAGCCATGGTGGAGCTTGCTGACTGTCTTTTCTTTTCTTTTTTTTAATCTAAACATAAAATGAGGAAGGGAAGAATATTACAGTGTGCTCCCTTGTCAGTTCAATTGCTTTCCACACAACTGACCTCAGCTTTGCCTTACCTCTCTTACTCACTCTCCATCTGCACTAGCTTTGATGAGGTATCCACTGAAAGTGATATAGACGTCTACATCATCACTGTAAATTGCGTTTTCCCTCTCCCTCTTGTACAGGCGGATCCACACCTCGTCGCTCAGCTCCAGCTGCAGCATCAGGCTCTGACTCTGCATGATGGAGCGGTCGCTGGGCTGGGCGTACAGGATGGCTTGCTCCGTGTTGTTCTGCATGATGTGCAGATATGTCTCTTTGAAGTTCCACGTGTGAATGTTGACATTGAAGAAGTAGATCCCCGGGACGTGGCAGATGAATTTCCCGCTGAACATGTCGAAGTGGTCGTCCAGGTTGACGAAGGTCGTGTCAAACACGAGCGCCTGGTAGGAGTCCAGGCTGTGGAGGGATTTGCGACGGGCGACGGAGAAGGCAGAGTATTGGACTTTGCAGGGGTCCCCTGGAAGGCCCGCCTGACCTTTAGCACCTTTGGGGCCAGTGGGACCTCTGGAGCCTGGGGGGCCTTCAGGTCCAGCTTTACCTGGTGTTCCTCTGTCGCCACGGTCTCCTTTGTCACCTGCACAGAGTTATATAGTCACACAATACTGTCACAACAAAGGTGCATCACTATGCTGCATTTTTACACTGAACCAAACAAGGCTGCTATGAAGCCACTCCAGTGTGTGATTTTAGACAGCTTTTATAATGCTTTTTATGTGTTCCTGGATAAACGAGGCGTCAGTTCTTCTGCAGCAATGAAGTTAAAGCAATTGCCTTGTGTAATGATTTGTGGGGATCGATTTCTCTCTTTTGTGTTTGTGTGCATGTGTCCACTACTTTCTCTTCCTCTCTGCTTGGATACAAGTGACAAACACGTGGAAAAAGTACTTAATTTAATGTGTCCATAACTTTTATACAGAACAGCGAGGCAGCAACAGTCCTGCTTTCAACGGGCTGTGTCAAAGGGGCTTGAGCCACCAACACCACATTCCTTCATTGGTTCTGTTCAGTTCAGCACAGCTGTTGATGTGTTTTGGGGTAACCTGTTGGATATTTGAGTATAAAGGGCTGGAGCTTCCTTTATCTCTTGATCCCCCAGCTCTAGTCAAGGTATTCAATGACTTGCTGCTGCCTGCCGACTCCAGAGATCACTCACTTTTAATCCTTCTTAATCTTAACTCAGTCTTTACTACAGGTTGATACTCAATTTTAACCAATCATCGCGAGTGATAGGTTGGTATGAGAGACTCAGCATTAAAATGGCTCCACTCCTACCTCACAGACAGAAAATTTTCAATATTATTCGGCAAAACATCTTTTTCCATGGCTACCCTATTATCATGCGGCGTCCCCCAAGAGTCATTTCTGGGCCTTTTACTCTTCTCCATCCTGTGGGTCACATCATGCTCAACCGTAACATTAACTTCACTGCTATGTTGGCAAAACTCAGCTTTATCTCACTCTTAGACCCAATGACTCAGACAATTTGACCAATTTTTATCCTGCTTCTCAAACATTAAGAGCTGAATGTCACAAAACTTTCTCAAACTAAATGATTCTTGTTGATTCCTCTGCCAATATGCATATTTTTTTTGATTCAGATTTGTCTTTTGAGAGCCAAATCCCTCAAGTCGTTCAAGCCTACTTTCTTCAGCTTCAAGTATTTTTTACTGCAAGTGGACCTTGAAAATTATTCATGCTTTTATTTCATCATGCTTAGACTATTGCAATATCCTTCATTCTGGCCTTAGTCAGAAAACAATCTCTCGCCTCCGAGCCGCCAAACAAGCATCGACATTTTACGACCTGGGAAAGAGACTCAACAATGAACGATCGTTCTCCAAAGTCACTTACTGCACCTTCAAACTATATAAATTGTCAAAACCTGGTGGTAAGTCACCTTTGGCTCAGCTGACCTGGATGGCCTCATAAACATGTCCAGAAAAGGTGCTGAGGTTTTTGTTTGCTGTGTTTATAATTGTACTAAATTCCAAAGAAAATCTTTGGGAGCCAGTTTGACAAACGGCGCACCACAACCTTTTGGCAGTGTTTAGAAAACCTGCAGAGTGTTCTGAAATCTTCGACAACCTCAGTCAGTCAATCGGCACTTGTAAACTTTTAAAGCAGCATGTATGGCGGACAAAAAAAGAGAGAAAAAGCGGTGTCACATGGAAAATACCAGGGTTATGATGGACATACTGTAGTATTTGGGAGTCACATGATATGGCCCATACTGTTGTAGATATGGTACCTTTGAGGATGGTCATATTGATGTAGGTGCGGACCTCCGGCACATGGATGAAGCCCCCTGTGGGAGGTTGGGCTCCGCTGCCCTCCTCTGGCTCCAGGTGATCACAGCAGCGACTGCAGGGGACTGGAGGAGCACTTGGGGGAGGGACCAGGGCCACCAGGGAGGTGAGGGACAGAAGGAGCAGGACACCCAACATAGCTGCACCTACATGAAGAACAGAGGAAACTACCAGATGACTGAAAGAGTCTTACAGGAACAGTTCACCCCCAATTAAATACATATTTTTCCTCTTATCTGCAGTAATATCTGTCCATCTAGATTGTTTTGGTGTGAGTTGCTGAGCTTTGGAGATATCGGCTCAAGAGACGTCTGCCTTCTCTCAGTCATAATGTAAATAATTGTCTTATCACAGTTCAGAAGGACGCATGCGTCTACTAAGGGACCAGAGGAGGAGATGGTGAAGGAATGTACATTCTTTACTCAAGTAGAAGGACAGACACTTGTGTAAACAACTCTGGTGAAAGTAGAAGTACTGATTCAACTTCTTTACTTAAGTAAAAGTGAAAAAGTAGAGGCTCTGAAATGTACTCAAGGTATAAAAGTGAAAAGTAGCCCTCTGACGGACATTTCAACTGGCTGTTTTCTGTTGTGCATGATACGCACTGGAGGATATTCCAAGGAATCGTCTTTTTGTGTGTTACTGTTCTATTCATTTAGGTTGAATTCTGTCTTGATGTTGGGAAGAAGACACACAATGAAGCAACATAAAAAATAATCGATTATTCCCTTCAAATGAATTAAAACCAAAGTAACAAACCTGTTTTGAAGGTCCAGTAGAAAGTTCAGATATCTGTGTTAAAATGTAGGGAGTAAAATTAAAAAGATGTCAGAAAAATAAAGTACAGATAACCTGAAAACTCTACTTACAGTACTCTACCTACAGTAACAGAGTATTTGTACTTTGTTACTTCCCACCTCTGATGAGAGTCTTGTGCTCACGACAGTGCGGGATGTAAAAATTAATGGTGTACTCCTCGGCTGAGCTGTAACTTCGGTTAGATGGTTGGTGGGTGTAGTTTGGTAGAAAGAAAATAGTTCCTACATGAAACTGCTCACAACAAGATCTGTGGATTGAGAAACCAGGTCATGATTTCTGGAAAGAGAAACTGGTGTTGAGCTTTTCAAATGTTTTTTTGGCACCTTGAGCACCACAAGCTGAGTGCCATCTAGTTCTGTTATATTTGAGAGAAGGCAGACATCTCTACATCGATATCTCCAAAACACTGCAACTCCCATCAAAACAAACCAGACTAGCTCTACGGGCCAGAGGAGAAATATGTATTTTATTGTACTTTAGGGTGGATCTCCAGATCCACCAGCAGAAATTCTTGGTCATTTGGCAATTTCTTCTACTTGACCCACTGTGATTTGATCTGGGTCAGTCCTGCAGTGAACTGAGGTGTCCCACTTAAAACAAAGACTGTGTGAGCCTTTTAACACATAGTTCAATGAACGTCTCTGTTACCCTACAATATGATTATATTTCCAGTTTTCTAGAGTCACTGGTATATTTTGGTTGTTCTGACAATAACATTATTTTACATTTATATTCTGAAAACAAGGACAAATAAATGATTAATCAGTTCACATAACGAAAGAGGAAAATCACCAGTACTGAAGACTATTCTGCCTGAGTTATAAAACTAAATATGAGTTGTTTAGCGGCTGCTCAGAAAATAAGATCGTTATGCATCATTTTCAAAGCAGTGGAAAAGTGAAAGAGGAATCTACGGCCCTGAGCCAGAGAAAACATTTATTTCCCTTGAAAAAAGAAAGAGGAGTCAGGAATCGTGGAAATAACAGATAAAGTGAAGCCTTCTCGCAACAAAACAAGAATATTTGCCTTTCAGTGTCATTCCACTGGTTCCTTAAATGAAATACCATACAAGATTTCTGCCCATATTTTTCCACAGAGCTGACTGTGAGAGGTCAAATGGGGCCTCAAAGACTCACTAATGCGTTTCTAATCCAAATCCCAAAACTAAAGTAAATTCCCAAATAATGGAAACGGGCAGGGGTACAAGGATCATCAATCAACTGAAAGATTACTCTGCACACAGCTACTAATTTCTCACCATTTATCACTATGAGCTCAAGAGGGTTGACTCCTCACAATGGTTTATTTTATCCGGAGAAAATCAGTTAAGTGGGTTGTTTTTGGACAGAGAGCCAAACTGAGTAATTTTCAATGGAAAAAGTGTTGGCTGTCTGCCAGACTCTCAGTGATCAGGCCGTGTCTGTGTACTGTAACTAGAACAGTGTGTGCTGCTGTGTTTATACAGGACAGCTGTGTCCATACTGACAATTACATTCTTCATATACAACTGGACATAGAAGGTCCACAAAAGACCACAAACCCAAATATTCTAAATGTTAAAAAACACTGATGGTCTTCCCACGCAATGGAACTACACACGACACAGAATGGCAAATGTGAAGATGTGAAAACAGTTTTAAAGTTGAGATAATTAGATAAATGCAGAAAAACTACAACAAGACACAAAAGGACTACAGAGGGACACAAAACAAGCACAAAAAAGCAAAAAATGACTACAAGGACGACCAAGTACAAAAAGATACAAAGGAAGTACAAAGACACACAGAACAACTACAAAGAGACATAAAACAAATACAAAGAGACAAAACAAGGTCAACAAGACACAAAAAGACACAAAATGACTATAAAGAGACACACAACTGTAAAGAGATGCAAAAGAATATTAAAGGGTTCAAAACAAGTTCAGAGAGACAGGGCAGCTACAAAGAGATGCAAAACAAATACAAAGAAACGACACAATGTCAAAGAGACACAAACAACTACAAAGACACTCAAAACAACTACAAAAAGGCACAAAACTACTACAAAGAGACACACAACTGTAAAGAGACTATAAAAAAGGTAAGAAAAGAGAGACATAATGACTGCAAAGAGACAAACATACATAAAAATACAAAACAAGGTCAATAAGACACAAACAACTACAAGGAGACACGAAATGTACGACAAACAACGAAGCTGTGTTGTTTATAGTCGTTCAGTGTCTCTTTCAGTCTGAGGGTCTTGTTCCGATGTAGGAGGGGAGTGATGGGACGGGAATCCTTTTGCATGTCAGGTGCCTGTTGTCTCACAATCCATCGCACACTTTTTGGAATTTCATCTGCACAGTGTACTGCATATCAAAATATTATTGTCGGTCCTAATGGTGTTTCATCTGGTGCAATTCATCTTGCAGTGGAAATCTGTGGCTTGTGTGAAGGTTCTGGTGGGATTCCACACTGAACCACAGATGACCATTCAGTGAGCGTTGATATGGCTCATCACCGACCAGGGATATTACATAACTGGTTTTCTTGGAAAATCCTACTGGGAACTGGAAACTTGTAGGCCAACATGAAAGAAGGCCTATACTGGATACAGGCTTTTCTCATTGGCTACATTCAGAGAAAAATGTCTTCAGGCATCTGTAAATATACACATGTGTTGGGGGAGACCAGGGCCGATTGCAACAGGTCCGATTGCAACAGGGGGAAATTGTGATACACTCAATTCCTCCAAATTAGAAACAAGCTAGAGTGATGACACATACTCTGCACATGCTCAGTAGGATTCACTCTGTGGAGCAGGAGCAGGATCATTTCAGCTAGGCAGAAGTTTTTAACTTAAATCTAAACAACTTTTAACACAATTTCAAATAATTAAAATGTAGTTACCATTAGAACCCAATTCCCTATTTTTCAGCAAAACAGGCATTTTCTTTGAATGCATATGATTATACATTTATATATATATATATATATATATATATATATATATATATATATATATATATATATATATATATTTGAACCATATACAAAAATATCTTATACCAGAGCAGGAATATGATTACTTTGAGCTTTTATTTGAGATAGAGTGGATTTATATGACTCATGGTGCTTTCACACATGTAGTTTGGTTCATGTAGTCCGGACCAGTTATAAAAAGTTATACATTGCTGCATTTTAGGTCTTCAGTCCAGTTTGTGTTCACATTGACTTTTTACAAACCAGAAGCATTAAAGTGAAGTTATATGGACCAACAGGTAACTCACTGATGATGGGACACATTCTGGTGACTGACAGAAATTTATTCAGCACTTTAGTGCTTCTGATGTGCATATTTTTCTTCTCTACTGTCACAGAGAGCTCACAAAGAAATAACAAATTTTAAGTATTATCTAGCAAATCACTATGTGTTATGAATAATAACCAACAGGTAGAGACAGGGGGGAAAAGGAGGTGTCCTATAGCCTACAGTACACTGCGCACGTGTGTGTGATGGCCACTTTGCTGCAGCGTTACTTCTGCCAGCCCTGTATCTTTCCACACTGAGACTGCAGAAAAGTTGTGAAGAATAGAGACAACCAGAAAGCAGTGTGATTTTCCTTTACCCTAAATTAAGGGTAAGGCGAAAAGAGAGAGGACATCTGAAAAATACTGCCCTTCATCTGATTTTTTTCATGCATGTGACATATTACTGTATTGTCTGCTACACACTTTTTAACGGACTTAATAAATTGACAAAGTTCATAGAATAGCATGCAAGCACAGCACTTTTAAAAGCTTTTGACTGGTCACCCAGGGAAAAATACCACACTTACCACACAGGTGTTACCAGATGGTTTGCATAAATATAAACGTGGCTGAAACAGATCAATCATACAAAGTAAGATCACCTCCTGATCAGATTTCACCATCAGCAGATGGATTTATTAGTTTTTAATGCTAAAATCACACCTGCTGTCATTAAATACTGCAGTTGGTTCATTTGCTTTCATGCCACAAACAAACCACACCGGTCTTTTTGGAACTGGAACAAGTTCCACCTTCTCAGTCTCAAACAGTTTTTTCGCTGCAGGATTTGATTGACAGCTTTCAGACCAGCCCAAATGAACCGCACTAACCAGGCACGGACCAAACCAAATGAGTTAGGTGTAGGTTAGGTGAAGCTAGACTTCCATTTAACTGGCAAACATACGACTCACTGTTTCATCTGACTTCAAGGAGAATCCGACCCAGTGGCCGAAATAACTATTCAGAAAAAGTCCATCTTCTCATGGGTGGTCTAGATAGCTTATGTAGGTCAAGTAGAGGCAAACTGAGACACACAACTTTCATAACATATTAATAATTCTTGCAGTAACTTTAATGCACTTGTTTCTCATATATGAATATAAATGAATATGTAAAAGGATGTTACAGTTGTCCCAAGTCTCCCCTATACACTTGTAATTCCGCATTTCTGCAGAGTATCTTAAAAATTCAAGTTTAGTCAGCACATAATTAGGGATATACCACGCGCTGCAACAGTGAAAACAACACATTCAGCAGATTTTCATGCATTAGACCGTAGAAGCGTGTTTCTATTTCTGTTTCTCTTTGTGGTCTCGTGCAGCGCGATGCGGCTCCGGTCGAGCGCAAACGGAGCTGCAATCACAAGTTCATCGTTGCACAATCCGACTTTACAACGCTCCCACTCAGCGCTCAGCCGACTGATAACACAGATTTTTATCTGAATGAATCTCACCTCGTTCACGTGTCTGCAGCCGCTTCAGTCCGCTGAGGATGAGACGGAGGAGAGAGTCAGCAGCGCGCTCTCTGTCTCTTGAGTTAGTGAGTCTTTAGATGTTTCCTTAAGACCACTCCTAGTTTCACGCAGACTCCGGCAACAATTGTCTGTCCATTATTTGACAGGATACATCTACGAGATGTAAAAGGCGCCTTAGTGACTCTGATCTGAAGATACAAAGCACATGGTGCACAGTGTGAACAACTTTAATTTGCCTGAAAGCTGAACATCCAATTGACAAATAGTAGGGGAGACCGGGGCCAATTGCAACCTTTTTCCACTTTGCTTCATAACTCATAATAAACATGAAATAAACATCTTTTGATATAAGAAACATGTGTGCACTACATACAATATAATGAATACATTTGCTCTAATAAGGACAAGAAGTAAAGCACACCTCGTCACATTCGTGCTGTATGAAGGGGGGTAATAATTGCTTACATGTTTCCTGCAAAACAGGCAGCTAGGGAGGGACTTGTCACAGACATTGACTGGCTTTTACAGCAGCTATAGCGCTGTGCGTTATGCCGCTCCCATCATGCAACCATGGTGATCCATGGGTGTAACACTGGCAGGGAGAGTGGACCAAAACCAGGACCAAAACAGCCTCCAAGACCAACAGAGACCACTTTGAAGACAGCACTGAGGTGGTGTTCTTACCATTTTTAACTCCTAGTACCCTGGGGCTAACCGAACACCACCTCAGTACGACCTTGGTGCTGAGTAGCCAGAGGACATCAGAAAATATTTTCTACATAAAATATGGCCCAGTTTCACCTAAATCAGTGAATAAAGTTATAAAGTTGTGCTTTTGTACAGTGAGGCCTGGCCACCAGAATCACTCCACTCTACTCGCTCCGGTGAACGTATATATCCTCCCTCGCTCAGCTGCTTCACACAATCCTGAATTGAGTGTATTACCATTGCCCCTGGTCTCCCTACATCTGATCAAACAACAGTTATGATTTTAAAGTTTAGTGACGCTAGATATAATTGCCTGGATAATGCCATCACCAATAACTGTTTACAGTGGAGCTTAATTCTGGTGGACCACCCCCCAGAGTCTATTCACAGAGTCACTCAACTCCTGGTCATTCCCCCCGGGGTCTGCATTTCCTCTGTGTTGAATTCCTCCACTCCTCTTGTCTGCTGCAGCTGCAGAAAGAGAGAGAGAGACAGAGAGAGAGGCTGTAATCTCTATATTTGAAGACCTAAATTAAGACTATAATGTTGTGCTGCAGACACAAACACGCAAAAAAAGAAAGACGTGATTATAGGACAGAGTATAAGGGACATACTCAGAGAAACTATAGTGAAAAGGATGTATAGCACAAGAGAGAAACACTAAGACAGAAGAGGAATGTCCACCCCGTAATCCACATTCTCACGTCACCATCAGTAACACTAGAGCTCTGTGCCACTGCTGAACAGATGAAAATATAAAATGTTATGAACAGATTTGATTAAATAAGCCGTAGTTACACATTATAAAAATGTGTCTGCACAAAACTGCCACTCTGCTACCATTTAGATTTATTGATGCTTCAGACGATGGCCCTCTCTCACACAACATTTAGAGCAATATGGTGAAGTGCTGCTGGACCGAACGCCAAACCAAATGAACCAGTTTTTAATCCTGTGGTGTCTGGTGGACACAATTCCTTACTCTCACAGTCAAATGGGTCACATTTTAATGGTATTATCTTTTAAGGGGACAGCTATCAAAATCAAAAATATGTATCTTTTTGGAGAGTTTTGGAGATATCAGCCGTAGAGATGTCTGCCTTCTCTTAAATATAATGGGACTCAATGGCACTCAGCTTGTGGTACTTAAAGCACAAAAAACACAAAAAAAAACCCACAAACAAACGAAGAAATGTGAAAAATCAAAACCAGTGTCTCTTTCCAAAAATTATGACCCAATTGCTCCACAGACTTTGTTGTGTGCAGTTTCATGTAGGAACTACTTTCTTTCTGCAATAGAATCTAACGAAACTACTTTCTTTCTACCAGTACTGCTCACAACAAGGTCTGTGCATTATCCTGAGTAACCAAGTCAGGATTTCTGGAAAGAGACATTGCTGCTGAGTTTATGTTGTTGTTGTTGTTGTTGTTGTTGTTGTTGTTGTTGTTGTTGTTGTTGTTGTTGTTGTTGTTGTTGTCGTTTTTGTATTTTTTGGCACTTTGAGGACCACAAGCCAAGTTCCAATTAGTCCTATTATATTTGAGAGAAAGCAGACATTGCTACAGCTGATATCTCCAAAACTCTGGCAAATCATATGAAAACAATCTAGATGGGCAAGTAGCACTACAGGCCAGGGGAAAATGATGTATTTTTGATTCTGGGGTGAACTGTCCCTTTGAGGCAGTGGCTCTCAATTTTTTTTTGCACAAGATATAAATGTAAAATATCCTTCAGTTGAAGGGAATAATCTTGTGTAAAGTGTTACTCTTACTGCATTTCCAGGGGTGGAAGTAACTAATTACAAATACTCAAATTACTGTAATTTTTTGGGGTACTTGTACTTTTATGAGTAGATTTCAAGTGTGCACTTCTACTTGTACTTAAGTATGCATTACAAGGTGTTACTTTTAAAATCATAGTTGAGTAGTTGAGTAAACTTTTCATCTGCATTTTACTGAGGTGACCTGATTGCAGAATAATGAAAACCATGACATACAATTGAAAAACAAGAAAATGTTGCGGTAGTGCATGTTTAAGGAGTACGGAAAATTTACTTAAATAAAAGTAAACAGTAAGTCAGTTAAAATGTACCCCTCACCTTTTGGAAATTTTGCATTAAACATCCATCCAACAACACAAGTGCAACAACATCACGCAACTTAGACCTGACAATGAATTCCATCTGTATAGTTTGCAACCTGTGCACACCACTGATTGTCCCTTATACAACAAGCTTTCTCTGTTTAGTCTCAATATAATTAACCAGAAAACTCAGACAAATTAGACACAAATGACCATAAATAAAAAGAGCTGTGGACACGGTTCCACTTTAACAGCAGAATAAAACATCACCAAAGCAGACAACACAGAGATGTTCAAGCAATATAACTGCATCTAATAATGTGGAGGCTCCCTGTTGCAGGTGTTTACATATAGAAAGCATGCCTCCTGTTGGAGGACAAGAGGAGGATGAGGCAGACTTTGTGCACACGTGTAGCATGAGCAACAGCTGTTGAAGATTACCGCACCACTGTTGGGTCACAAGGGTTTCATTGACTGTTATCCGGTTACATCAGGAGAACATTCCTCTGGTTTTTCAGCGATGTAAACTATCAAAGTGACTCATCTGAAACCACCTGAACCTAAACCTTTACTATCTGTCTTTCTTTAGCAATTAGACGCTCATTTCCCAGAGGAGCTCATAATTCTGCGGTCGCTCCTGCCTGGTCTAACTCCAGTAATCCTCCTTTGTGGTGTTCTTCAGGAGGTATTTTATTTGGAAGCTCTGCGGCCTTAAATCAGAGGCCTTATTTATCACTCTCTTTGGTATCTGGTTTACGAGCTCCAGCAGCAGCATCTCTCACACACCACACCATTTCACACATCTAATTCTTCCCTTCCCTGACCATGGAGAGAAGGAAAGTCCCCTGACCTTTGACCCTCCAGGTGAAACATTTGCTCCTCTGGGTGTGACGACTGCAGCAGCTCATAAAATGACTTACACCTCAGAGGAAGACAGGGAGTGGAAGTGTGGCTGGCTTTAAATTTCCCAGTCAATTAATAGAAAGACATATTATCTAATAAACCGCGACTGTGAGATTTAGTTTTACCTTCCACAACCCCACCCCATTTTTTACTCCAAGAAAACACATCGTTAGTGGCTGACATAATCACGGGCCATTGTATTTAAAATTGAAAACCAGAGTTGTCATTTCAGACCTCAAGGCATTCTTTTGGTTCAACACAGGAATGGACAGTTGGTCACTGAGCATACTATTCAAGATCTTAAACAGCTGCACTGGCTGACAAATCTGGTGCTCAAATCATGAGTAACGAAACGGTTATAAATCCCGCTTTGCACGCACACACGTCATTAAAAGTACAGGAATCTGTACTTTACTGGAGTATTTATTTTTCTGACAACTTTTTGCTTTTACTTCCTAATTATCTGTACTTTCTATTCCTTAAATTTTCAAAACAGGTTTGTTACTTTAGTTTTAATGCATTTGAGAGGAATTATTGATTATTTTTATTTTATATCACTGCGTGCCACCTTCCCAACACCATGACTGATTTCAATCTAAATGGATGAAACAATAACACCAAGACAAGACAATTTCTTGCCTTCAGTTAGTATCACACATGACAGACATAAAAAGGTGAAAAAATAAAAAACGCCAAGAGATGTGACAAGATGAAAATGCTGTAAAAGGCATAACAAGACAAAAAAAACAGGAAGTCCGTAAATGCACGTTTCCTCCATTTAAATGACTGTCCCAGATTACACAAAGCATGCTGTCCCACATTATCAATCATATTTGACATCTGTGCTAAACCTATTGTAAAAGTCCTTGCAAATCTTCATTGGTTGCATCCAGAGCTGGTCCTGACCTCCTCCTAAGCAAAATTCTGCTCAGGGGACCTCCAAACTGACCAGAGAGCCACAAAAACAACATTTGCCACACAGACACATCTGACACCCCAGTGCTTCCACTACTATCCCTCCTCCTTTCAAACAGTTTGCTCCAACTGTCGATTAAAGAATAAATAGATCTATACATAACAGAATGAGGTTCAAAAACAATATTTATTTAATAGAATATTTTGTTTAGAATAAGTGAAGTGAATAAGTGAATATTGACATCAACATGAATGAGACATTTTAGAATATATAAAATATGGAAAATACTAAAACATAACACTGAGTTTTGGGCCTGATGCCTGGTAATTAGTAAGTTAATTGATTTTAAATTCATGGCTCATGGAAAGTTCATGGATCTGCGTCCTGCTTATCCTGATTGCTTTGGTATAACCTCTTTCTTATGTTGGCCCTCAGCGATGTGCTCCCCCTGGTGGCTGTGACTCTGTTTCTACTCCACATAAAGTGGGTGAACAGGCAGTCAGCCTGACCCCACTTCCTCCTGTTTCACTGTGGGTTAGATCCAAAACAATCCCTGTGGCTTTTCAACAGAATTTACAAGGTATTTTCTCATTCTCTCCGTCTCTCCCTCCCTCAGTCTCCTCTGGCAGGCTGGGTCAGAGCTTGTGATTGACTGAGCACACAGAGGAAATCTAAACAGGCTGAGGCTGCAAAGCCATCCAGTTGGACAAACGCCTGATGGACACTGCCAGCATGCTCAGCAGATAAAGATCATATTTATTCAATCAGGGCTCAGGGACTGAATGTAAAACAATTAAGATGCCAGGTTTTCTGTTGTACAGAAAAGACTACATTAACACAACACAGACCTCAGAGAGAGAAGACTTCTTCAGTTTTCTAATGTCACCTAGTGGCTAAATGACCACACTGCATCAAAGATTCTGAGGTCTATGTAAACAGTCATTCTCACTAAAAACTACTGATTGAGGTGGATGGTAGAAAAATACTTGGTCACTAATCAAGCAAAAAAAAAAGCCAAGAAATGGAAAGATGAACAACTACTTACATCTGCTAAATAGACTAATGAATTAGTTGTATATATACCAAACGAAAATATGATGGGATGCCCCTGATGGGACTATATTTTTGTACATTATTGCATTATTTAGCCCTCGTGATGTTATGTTACAAAACCAATTAAGATAATGTTGAAAAACACCCCGGTGGTATAATCTAGACAAACTCTTCTTCTTTAACTTACATGTCATTATTTGTTACTGATTGTTAAAATTGTTGCTTTGTATATTACCAAACAATTGTGAGTTTTTAGGTAAAACTTTGTTACAGTGCACAATTAAAAAAAAAAACTGTTTTAACTTAAAAAAGTTAGTGTCTGGGCTGCCTACAAGTTGAATTTTGATCTGATGATTTGATGATTCAAAACAAATAAACTTCTCTTGTCAAATAAACTTGATATTGATTCAGCTCTGCTTTTACATTTTCTCTTCTTGAGTTCATTGAACTCTGTACTGTGCATTAATTCCACTCATCAAGTCAAAAGACTTCATGTTAGAAGAACTCATCTTTATACATTCTGAGGTGTTGTGAATATAAATACTAGAAGTTTTAAGTTTGAACAACTTGAATAAATAAAATATGTAAAATATGTATGTTGAGCAAAGTAATCAGGGAAAAACAAGCGGTTTAACCCAAAATGCAGAGAGGAGGCAGACTGGTGCAGTGATTTATTAACTTATGAGTCAAAGGAGAAAAAGTTAAAGCTTAAGTCAGGTTGGAACAGGTATAAAAAGTCAAACAGGCAAACAGATCCAAATAAACAAGGCCGAGTCCAGAATGAGAGTTCAGTCTAAAAAGTACTCGGGGAAACACAAAGACACTTGACATAGAAGATGAAGACGAGCTGACAAGTAAGAAGGGACAGACAGAAGACGACAGAGACAGGGAGGCTAATCGGGGGCAGGTGAAAACAATCTGTCTTCAAAAAAGGAGGAAAAACACAGAAACAAGACAAAAGACAAGGTCTTAATATAAAACAGAAAAAAAGAAAACTAAAACCCCGAACCATGACAAACTTGAGCTGGTTGTGTCTGACACTGGGTCAAAATAATCATATTTTAGTCTGGGTAGATAACACAACAGTAATACAGACAAATAAAACTAACACTGGGACTAAGTAACTCTGTCTTTGCTTTAATTGGTGACTTAATGGTTTCCAACCAATTTAACCTTAAGCCATGATTGAATTTGTGTTAAATTGACTCAAAGTGGATCAGTTTTAACCAAATGATATTTTGTGAAATATTTACTCAAATATTACTATAGGTAAAACTATTTGTGTTAAAAATACTTAGGTAAAAGTTCTGCTACTCATTTAGTAACATTTTAACCATTAATGTTTAATGTGTTATCAATAGCTGGCATTCAGTTGAAAGGGGTTCCTGTTTCTCTAAATCTTCAGTCTAAATCACCCCGAGCTCCTGCACTGTTCTGCTCAGTGGTCACAGTAACCTCAGCCTTTTTTTCCTTCCGTATCTTATGGTATTAATCGGCCTGTTTAGCCTTACTGTCAACAGGTTTGGATATTAATTTAAATTGTACTTACCGCTCATTTATGATATTAAAAGTAAAAGTTATACTTAAGTACAGGTAAAATTACAAACTTGAAAAATACTCATGAAAGTACCCCAGAAATAACTTCATTTCAGTCTCAATTAAGGTGCAATAGGTGTTGAAACTCTGTGTCATAGTTTTAACTAGAGCAGGA
>JAJHUR010119753.1:2622-13074 GCA_027495735.1 Lutjanus campechanus
TTTTTATCTGTACTTGTACTATAGGTAGGATGTTCTATTTATTGCACCCCGCACTTTCTTTCTTTTCTCTTTTCTTGGATATGTCTGTCTCATTACTGTTTTTATTTTATATTTTTACTGTATATTTTATCGTACATTTTTTGTCCTTTATTGTATATTGGGTATGATGTATGGATGTTTGCATGTACATGGCAGCTGCTATAACTCCCTTGCCCAAGACAAATTTCCCCCTAGGGGGACAAATAAAGTTTATTTGATTGATTGATTTTGATTGATGCATGTCATTGCAAACATATACAGATGTTACATACTTTTTCTACATTTTCTACTGAATTATAACATTACAATTACGGTACTGCTAAATTTCTTCTGTATTCTGTATTTGGCGACCCAATTAAAATCTCCTGTGACCCACCTGTGGGTCTCGACCCAGGGTTTGGGAACGATTGGCCTTCATAGATAGATCAATGAAGCCTCGAACAGAAAGAATCTGTTGTGTGAAGAGCAGAGTGATACTGAAAATGCTACTACTGCTACTACTAGTAATAATAATGATAATACTAATAATAATAATAATAATAATAATAATAATAATAATAATTTAGTAATAAACAGTATATTCACTCGTTTAGAGCAGAAGAGTCTCCCTGTTGTCTTTGTTGCTGCTTATTTTGATGACAGTTTTGATTAAAAAAAACTTCACAGAGTGGAAATCTAGATGCTGCCTGAGATTGAGTGACAAGTATCAGACACTTTATTACTGAACTGCTGCTATTCAAAGCCTTTATGTGCTTTTTTTTACTCTAAAGAGACTCTATTGTTTGACAGCATATGAGTAAACTCAGTTTCAGTTTATACACTGAATGGCTTCTTCCTTTTTTCAATGTCAAAATGAAAATGTAACCTTTTAAATTTTGTATCAAACATATCAGAATACTGTATTTAATGTATAGTTATATTTGAACATTTATGGATATAATATTTGCCCTGAAAATGAGACTTTTTCTATCCTGGGAAAAGAAGCCAATTTTCCTGGGAATTAAACTTTTTTTTTTTTCTTTTAAGGCATAACTTCAGCTAAGCTCTGGTCATTTCAAGCAACAGTATTAAGGCAAAAGAACACAATTTATGTCCATCAACATTAAAATTAATTTAAGCTTCGCATCCAGCTTGAACTTCGTTATATCTGCTGCTCGACTGCGACTGCCAGAGTTATGAAACGCCAATTTTATTGTCTGTGATTTGTCTTCTGAGAATAACAACCGCATAAAAGTGATATTTTACAAATCTTCATTATATAAACTAACAAAATCCGTTAAAGCAGGTCATTTGGTGTTTTCTAAGCCGTTCTATTAAACTAAATATTCTACAGCTGCTCCGCTGCTGCGAGCCAAGGCTGCGAGTGCGAGTTACCTGCAACAGATGAGTTCAGTGAGCCAACCAAGGTGTTACCGTACTACCTACAATAGAGGCGCAGACTCGGATCATGCATGTGCTCTCTAATCATAGCGCTTTGTGTTAATTAATAGGCTGTATTGTGTTTTACTGGCACAAAGCACGCACACACACACATCTCTGCTGCATGTTTTATGGCAGTAAACTGTCGGCCTACATTTATCTGAATATATTTTAATATGTTCTGTTCCCGTTTCCCGTCATTGTATTTCCCAGGAAATGGGGAAATGCTCTTGATTAGATTTCCCAGGAATCCCGTTTCCCGGGATTAAACCCTGCTGCATATATCAAATGTGTAAAATTCAGATGTAGCTACTTTTTAGGACTTAAAGAAATGGTCTTCACGTCTTGACTGTTGTTTTTTCCTCTCCTTCCGCTCCCACAGTCTCATCTTCAGCTTACTCGCAGTTTGTCCTCGACGTTTCCTCGCCCCAAACTCACCCACTCACCCTCTGGCCCCTGCTCTACCCCTCCCCCCTCTTCATAACCTGCCCCCTGCCCCTCTCAGGTGATGATCACCTATCGAGCACCGGTTCACACAATCGTTTGGTCAATGCTCTAATTGCGTTTTCTCTCTGTGTGGGCTACACAGGGAGGGGATCGATCATCAGCTAATGAGAGATGTTGGGTGTGGAGGGAGGGATGGAGGGATGGAGGGGAGGGTTCATATAGAAGCGTAAAGCCGGTTGTTCTAAAAAGAGGCTACTGTATATGAGCTCTAACCCTCCTCCTCCTCCTCCTCCTCCTCCACCTCCTCTATTAAATGCTCTCGTTCTATCATTCCTGCATCTCAGCTTCATTATAGCCCACACAGTATTGACCTTAAGTCAGACCTATCAATATCCACACGCACACACATGTGCAGGGATTTGTGTGGTCGGTCCAAAGCAATGCTGCTTTACTGTTAAAAAGTTGATGAACCCTTGAAGTGAGCCGTAACTTAAAGTCCAACCAAAGTCCAGACTTTTATCTGTTAAAAATCATATAAAAGTGATATTAAAGTGTATTATTTTCTATTATTTAAAGGAGGGAAACAAAGGTCATTGACGATCTATCAGAAACGCTGCTTTAGCCCTCAAGCCTGTGGGTGGGCGGGCCAGTGTACGTCTTAAACTGACATCAGAGCCATCAGGGGCACATTGTTATCTGATGAATGCTGGTAACTATAGTTTAGAAGCTTGTAATTGTTGCCGTTGAAGCCATTTAGCATCTAAACTGATGGATTTTGAAATTTAACTTACTACAGCTAGCATGCTAATTAGTTATCCAGCTTGGGAGCTGACGTTAGCTGTGCACTTTAACCCCAGAGGATGCTAACTAGGTAGCTCGTTCATCAAGCCAAGGTGCATAACACCTTAGAGGTAACAGCTCTGACAACTGACATTGTGCATGAATAAAATATTGATAAAGAGTTTAAACGATGAGTATTTCTGGTGCCGACTAGGGAGGGTGGTGACGTTTAATCATGTGGTCGACTAATCGCGCACATCCCTACAATAATGGTTGTTAATGGTTTGTCAGTTAAGTTATGTAACTTGAATTTCATATGTTACATAAAAGAAAAAAAAGTTTTGACCTTTGATTTCACACAGGACACAAAAAACCATCTCATTCTTCTCCCAACTCATAAAATACCGACTGTCTGTACGAGGCGCACCAAGCCATCCTTTCACTCCAGTAACCCATTCATGGCGCTAAAAGACACTGTTTAATCATAACCCCTCGTGTCTCATACTGATGCACAAGGTGGTCCTTTAGTGGCTGTATGAGGAGCTGCCAGAAAGCCTCAATAACAGACGGTTAATGCTGTGAAACAGTTTCAGTTTGGGTAGGTTTTGGCACTGAAGTAACTTGCAAAGTGACAGTCACATGACTCAAGTTACCTGTTGCACGTTACATGTACATTACATGAGTCCCAGTCTCCTGGGCGAAACTCCAGGGTTTGTTTGAGACGTTCATCCTCCAGACGTGGACTTTCGCCCTCTTTATACCACATCGACAGCTCAGTGTGTCTCATACAGCTGCTTGCCTTCTGTGTGTCCTTTTTCGAACTTTTCTTTCCTTTTGTGATTTCCAATACGACTCCATTGTTATAAATGACCCCGTCCTGGTCCTGGGCAAAAAGGTTCAGCATAAAGCTCGTATGAGGCTTCAGTCAGAGAGGTGTGGGTCTCTTTATCCTGACGATCATTAGAAGATTTAGTGCCAGTGTTGTGTCTTATCCCGGCATCAAACCGGCGTGCGACCACTGGGACGTATCCCTCCACCACAGCTCAGCAGACAGCAGCTGTTTGGGGAAACACAAAGAGGGAATTTGTACTAAAAAGACTGCACTTCTGGAAGATATCCACATGATTTGGCTAACTGAGACTACTGGGTATATTGCATTGCATGTGGCATTCGAGTTCTGTATTTAAAAAAAGCTTGAAAGCTATCGTTTACATCGTTGTACTCTGATAGGTGTTTGTGTTTTCATGCCTCTGTCTATAGGCTGTATATATTTGTAACACGACTCTCGTAACCACAGTGACGAAACACTTATCATCCAGTTTCGTTGTCTCATCTGTCTCTGCCTCATCCTGTCGTTTTCCTGTTCTCCCTTTCACTTTCTCTTCCTCTCTGGCCACTGCTTTCAGCGAGCGAGTGGGCTGCATATTGATTTTTACTGTTGAACTCTCCCTCTCGCCCCCACAGACACAAACTGACGGAGAAGTTGATTAGGAGCAGCTCTAAATATATCCTCCACCTCCTCCTCCACCTCCTCCTCCTCTTCTTCTTCTCCTTCCTCTTCCTCTCTCTCTCTCTCTCTCTCTGTCTCTCTCTCCCTCACCCACACCCGCTCTCCCACACTGGTTCAATCGCTCATTCTCCGCATTTTCTCTCGCCCGATTCGCCTGGACGCTGCTCTGCCAAGCGCTTTCTCTTCCTCTCTCCATTTCCTTTCCACTCGCTCTGAGCATATCATTTGTCAACTCCTCCAAAAAAAAGAGAGAAAAAAAACAGAGATGGAGAGAAACAGGCAGCGTTGCCAGGTTTGGCTGAAAATCATGATAATTTGACAAATTCAGGAATGATGGGTAGATTTTTCAGAGCGGTGTCCATTTTCTGAATCTTCTGGGAGCAAACGTTAACTTTTATTTGCAGTGAGCGTGTTTAGACACAAATGAATGGTAAAAACACACACACACACTGTAGTTACATCCATAAACCCTTTGAACTCTCTACTGTATTTTTTCTATGAAGGACTCACTTCACCTGAATGAATCCAGAACACTTACACATACAAAGAAACACAGTCACAAGCAATGTTACATGCAGGAGGCTTATTCGCATCAGATTTGATAGATTTTCAATAAAAAAACACAGACAATTTACAAACAATTTTTAAGAAGAGCAGATCAGCTTTGGAGATTTTTGCTGGATTTTGTGTTAACACATTTTAGGATCATCAGAATCAGTTTTATTGCCAAGTAGGTTTTCACATACGAGGAATTTAGAAAACAGCATCAATAGAAAATATAAAATTGACAATAACATATGAAGAACAAAAATATACTATAAGAACAGTAAGAAACAATATGCACAACATGACTTATATAAGGAAAAGAAGGAGCTGTGCACATTCATGCAAGAATGTGCAAAAATATTTGACGAGGAATGTGCAAGTTTGAGAAAATTTGCAATATGCAAGATGAAGTCTGGTGTCTGCACTTTATATATTTTTTGGGCCGACATTGTGATTACATCACTGTGTTAGCTGCAGGCAAAACAACCAGGAAAGAGTAGTAGGCCACATAATGAAGCTAAAATGTTTTTCTGTGTTTTTGGAGGCAGAATTGAAGTTGTAATGTCTAAAAATTGAATACCAGCTGCTACTGCCAGTCAAAAAAAAAAAGAAGAAGGAAAAGAGTAAATATGGTTAAACGTGATAAGATTGAGCTGGAAGATGTGTGAGAACAAAATGAACTCACAAAATGTCAAGAAAGGAAATATTTTCACACCCATTTCCCTTATTAAACAGAAGAATACTTCTAAAGTCTCTTTAACCGAACTAAGACGGCTTTAATTGCCTTGTTAACTCAGTAAAACACACTACATTTAATCTCGACAGACAGAAGCAAAATAAAACTCACCCAAACCGTCTTGGTTAGTCTTTGCACTGTTATAACAATCAACCACTCTGGTTTGGTCAAAATAAATTGTTAATTCACTGCGTTAGATGTGAAAACAGTCTGGTTCTACAGGCTGTTTTCCTCTCACTCGTCCTCCCAGCTCAGCGCACCGTCCTCCGGCCAACAGCAGCGTCCTGAGCCGGAGCAGCACAGAGCAGCACCCGACGCTCTGCAGACCTTTAAATTAACAAAATGAAATGGACTCAATTTATCTGTCCAATTCTGCAACCCTATAGCAACTGCACACGGTCCATCCATTGAGTGAGTGTGTGCGTGTTGGTTAGTTTTGCCCCATCGGTTAAAGTGAACTTTTTCAAGTAATACTTAGAGAGTGGAGAGTGAGTTACTGATTTTCTTCCACTATTGTCAAGAAACAAGCCAACAAAACTTGGTAGCTAGTGTTAGATAACATGTTCAGGGAACTTTTTAATCTTTTTTTGGCTCCGTATTGTCAGCTCATTGTCCAGCAGCCAAACTTTCTGTGGAATATGCAGTTTTCCTTCGATGTGTGTGAATATTCCTGATCTACTGTCCATCAACACAGTGCATAAGCACGGCACTGTGTGCATGTGTGTGTGTACACACAGTGGCCGTGGATGAGCAAAAGAGATTTTTTTTTAAAAAGACGGTGCTGTGGCAACTCTCAGAACAAACTAACAGGTGTTGGCGAGCTGAGGGTTTATGGTTTAGCAGTGAAGTTGTCTAGTGGCAGTAAATGTACAGTTTTCCCACAAAAACACTGCAAAAAAGTCCAGCAAGCTCGCATGTTTTTCTTACAGCTTCTGGGTAAAGTGAAGGGAGAGTCTGTCAGATGAAACTGAAGGACCTTGGACTGTGGCGCACGCTCTGCTCTGGCCAGGTTCGACAATTGGATAAGCTTTGACTTTTTACTGGGCAACAACCTCGCATTTCCATGCATATTGTCGAACAAATAGACTTTAAGTTGAAATAGATGCTTCAGCTCGTGTTTACGCGTGAGATGCACAGAGCTGGTGCCGACAGCTGCACTGATAAAAATGAAAGCATCGCTGTCGCATGAGACGTGCGACTGAAAAACGTGTCTGACTCGGTCAGGACTCATCCTCACTTGTTATGTTCAGATTCCTGCAGCCTGCCTGAGCTTCCTCCAGTCTGGGGAGGAGGGGAGACTACTCGCTTCAACCATAAACCTATTTAATGTACAGTATGTGTCTCCAACTCGCTTTTCGAATGCGCAACCTGCTCCTTTAACCTACTGTTTGTTTGCTTTTTAAAGAAATATTGATTAAAGCTGGTTTAAATTGTGCAAATACTGGCATTAAAATTAAAAATAAACAGAAAATGGGATTTATTTTGAAGTATAAACCCCAAAGATAATGAATCCAACACACAGTCCATGGAAAAGGGAATAGAAACTCCCTGTGTGTGTGTGTGTGTGAGAGCACGCAGCAGTGTTCCTGGCGTAAATGGAGATTAGTTGAGATGCTGTTAGAGATATACGGGGTCCAGATGGGAGAAGGAGCCGCTCTGTTTATTCTGCATCTATGTCCGCCGTCCTGGAGGTAAACACAACAAACGAAGGCCTTCTGCAATTTCGCACACTGATTGCGGCGTGGGACAAACAAACAAACAAGCTCACTGGGCCATTCTCCTGGGCGTGTGCGCCACACTCTGCGTCCCGCGATTTAAATCTCATTTGCCTTCTCTTGTTTTGTTTTTTTTTCTTTTTTGTTTTTTTTGTTTTGTTTTTTTTTACTTAACGCTGATGTGCAGCCGAGCAGCCAACCGCTCCACTCACTGTTGGAGAAGGGAGGGAGGGGCGGGATGGAGGAGGGGGGTTCTCATAAACTGAGCATTTTTCAGACAATGAGCACGTGGGCGTATGGCTTTAGGCATATTTGACAGGATCAAATGACTTACACAGAAAAGAAAATTCTGTCGTTTATGAAATAATCCCCCCATACTTATTTCATCCACATCCTCTCCTCTGCTTATTTTTCCTTTTCTTCTCACCTCCAAACCCCCCACCCCCACCCCACCGTCTAAATGGATTGAGGTAAAATGTGAATCTGTATTCAGCGGCTGGTTTTAAGAGACACTGACTTTGTTTAGATTTGAAATGCACATCACATATGCATGATGACATAAACCTCAAGGCTCGTCCTCAGATCTGCCTGATTTTGTCGAATAAAGAAGCCGAAGGAAAGACGAGGTGTTTATCATGCTGATATCGTCCCTGTGCGTCCGTTTACCAAGAATATACGCGTGTAAATATGTTTACCCGAGTGTCCGACGGGTGTTCAGCCTTTGCCAGGTTTCGGAGGGTTACTTTAAAAATGTTTTCTGATAGAAATAATGGTGGTAAAGGGTTCTTCAGCTTGTCCCCATTGGAGAACCCCTTCTGGTAGAGCCTTCCACTTCAAACCTTTTCAGATAGCTCTGTCTAGAACCCCAAAAGAACAGATATACATAGAACTGTCTGTGAAAGGTTTCCTACACACCCACCTATGGGAGGTTCTACAAACTAATCCTTCTATGGTGTAATGGTTCTACTGAGGGGGTTCTGTCAAGAACCTTTCCACCTCCTGGATGCTAACAAGAAACCACTCAGGGGGTTCTAACAGAAACACTTCTTCCAAGAACCCTTTTATATTCCAAACATGTTATTTAGAACCCAATCAGAGGATTCTACCAAGAACCCTTTCATAGTCCAAACATTTTATTTAGATCCCAACCAAGCTGAGAATCCTTTTCAAAGGTTTGATCTAAAACACACTTAGGGGGTTCTGCCCAGAACTCTTTTATATTACGGTACAAAGAACCCTCATTGAAGCCCTTTTTCAAAGAGGTTTTTTTTTTAAAAGGGTACTTAGAATCCTTGACAAACCATATCTTCAAAAGAGGGTTCTTCAGAAGCAAATGACTCGAGGTAGAACCTCAGCACTTCAGGAACAACCTTTTTGGAACCCTTAGTGTACAGTTACTAATTAATTATGTAATTAGTAACCATGTAAAGTTACTACTTACCTGTTAAAAAAGTAGTCAGTAAGGTAATCACAATATTAAAGTAATGAATGTTTGGATTACTTCAATATTAAATATGGTGAAATCATTCAGCCTAACAGGGCTGCTACTAACAATATTTTAATCATTGATTAATCGGCCAATTATTTTCTCAGTTAATCAATTAGGTTTTTGGTCCATAAAATGTCAAAAAATGACAAGATGACGTCCTCAAATGTCTTGTTTTGTCCACAACTCAAAAATATTCAGTTTACTATCAGAGAGGAGTAAAGAAACCAAAAATAGAATAGAGAATTTGGACTTTTTTGTATTAAAATAATGTCTCCAAACAGTTAATCGATTGATTAATCCTGTCACAGTCGTGCAACTTGAAAACCTTGGACCTATTTTTCAAGTCTTTCCTGTAATGATGATTTCATTATTGATTAATCTGTCAACCATTTTCTCCCTTAAACAATTTACAATTATTTGGTGCATAAAATGACAGAAAATGATGGAAAACATATCGATTAAAAATAGATTATGTTGTTGTTGGGTTTATTAGTTTGTCCAGCTGTTCATTCTTTTGTTGTGCCCAATTAATTTATTAATTGATTGATTGATTTAAGGACAAAAGAAATGGTGAAATTTCCACCCAGTGAGGCATTTTATCACTAGAGGCCATGATAATGAATTGGATTGTATCTGTAATCTGATTATGTCTCTTTTATCTGTAACTGTAATGGAATACAGTTTCAGCGAGTTTAAACAGGAAGTGACAGTGCAGGGTGTGTGTGTTCACACAGAGGCAGCTGATTGGACTCATTTGCATACCCCAGTTCACACAGCGACATGAGAGTTAAACCTGGTTTCTGCCGTGCTGTTGCACCTTTCCCCCACTTCCCCGACGCACCACACCGCATCTGTTTGCTCCTTTTTTTTCCTGCCGTGAGCCACAGATTCACAGGTTAACAGATCGATTGTTTTACCATATTTCCTGAGTTTACTCTACTCGTTCGTGCTGTGTAACTAAGCTGTAGAAAGTGGTACATTATGTACTTTAAGTTTGAATGATTATACGTCATTATCATACATTGTTCTCTGTACAATGGCAGCTTGTCAGAGTCAGTCTGACGTGAACCCAAAGAGAGAAAAGTCAGATGTCTTTTACTGTCTTGTGTTGGTGTAACACTTTTAAACAGAATTTCGAGAGTATCTTCCTCCGGTATTGTGATGTATTTCTGAGTGAAATATGGCTCTTGAGCGGCTGAATGAAACACAGCTAGGAAGTCTTTTCAACACGTGGTTAAAGTTGTGAAACATTCGCAGTTTGGTCAGGGTTAGGTGTACTTGAGAAGGTTTCGGATAAAACCATGTTTGGGGATACGGGCTGAACTTTTACGACATGCATATCAGTTCAATCCTGTGTCCGAGTTTATGCATATAATTTGCAACAACTACAACGTTTTGAAGGAAATATCATGCAGCACAGATCGCCCTCACTTTTCCATTCACATAATGAGTAAATGGTGATATATAAAGAGGACCTATTATGCTAATTTCCAGCTCTATATTTTCATTCTGGGGTTAGACTAGAGTAGCTCTGCATGATTCACAGTTCAGAAATATCCTTATTTATCTCATATAGGCCCTTTATGCAGCCCCTTCTATTCACACGCTGTCTGAAACGAGCTGTTTTAGTGACACAAGAACACAACTTTACAACTTTATTCACTGATTTTGGTGAAAGTAGATCATATTTTGTGGAGAGATCGTTTTCTGGTTTTCTCTCTGATGTCCTACAGCTCATCTGTGTCAACCATCGGTGATTTATGGAGTTTAC